>JAODAL010005405.1:0-143960 GCA_025379985.1 Phyllomedusa bahiana | reverse complement strand
ACCTTCCCCCATCAACTGAAGCCTTTGTCTTGTAGCCCCATCCCAGCCTTGAGCGGGTTTTAAAAAATTTTGTCAGGGTGTCCTCAGACAGTTTTTTGGGTCTTGGCATGGGGAGAGGTTGGTGTGATTGTTGTGTGTGGAGGGGTTTGTTTTTTTTGGGGTAAGGTTCAAAAGGTGCAATTATCGGTTAGATGCGGTAGGAGGGTTTCTTAAAGAAAAACTCCCCGGTCTGTGAGTCCAAAATTCTTGCGGGTTGGTAGGGATAAAATACTTATTTCTGCAATAAAATGCAATTTTAATTTTTAAAACTCATAAGTTGATTTTTGGTTGATTTCTTTGATTATTCTTATTTGATAAAATTGCCTACATTCTGTGTGGGTTTGGAAAATTGAAAAAATCAGCAGTGTTCAAATATCATATAATTTGTGTAAGTTAGAATTATTCTATAAAAAAAAATTTTCCTGAAAACCCTCATTTTTTTCCTGCCCACTGAGCCTAAAAGGGCTGATATCTCATCTTCTGTAGATATCACTTTTCAGCAACCTCCTGATTATCATTGCAGGCAGGATTCCGACAATGTCCTTAGGTCTGCTGTGGGGTTTCCATACGCAGAGGATTTTTTAAAGGGTGATCAAGCAATTGTTCATCAAGACCCCCCCCCCCCCCCCCCCCCCCAAAACACAACATAAAACAGGGGACAAGATTGCTTTTTAATGGTTCTTGAATGTACTATACAATGTTAATGTTGTCCCGTTTTTACCCAAGAAAGTGTAGAAGAGTGAAGAAATCGGCGATACTTTTTTGGGGTAAATGAGTTATTTTATGTAAGACTTTTTGAACAAAAAAATGGATTTAAAAGGGATTAAAAAATTTTTTAAAAAATAAACAAAATGAAATATAAAAAGACAATATCTACAACAGGTAAGAAATCAACAATCGGGAAAATTTGGGTATGACGGAGGGGTCGTAATTCTATGTTTTATCTCTTACCCATCAGGTGTAATTTGTTGCTCTCACAGTTCACACATAGTATGACATAAAGCTGGCATGAATATTTAGCCCGCTTTACAGAGTTTGAAATTTTTGCATTAATTTAAATTCCCACTCTTTTCTCTCCCTCTGCGTCTTAAAATGTCCCATTAAAACCATAATCCTCAATAGAATGGTCATCTATGGAGAAGTGTTGTGCCACGGAAGATCAATTCTGCTGTTATTAATGGTGAATCGTTGTGAATTCATGGTGGATTCACCATTAAAAACAGCAGAACTGATCTTCCAGTGGCACAACACTTCTCCAGAGATGACCATTCTATTGAAGATTATGGTTTTAATGGGACATTTTAAGACGCAGAGGGAGAGAAAGGAGTGGGAATTTAAATTAATGCAAAAATTTCAAACTCTGCAAAGCGGGCTAAATATTCATGGCAGCTTTATGTCAAACTATGTGTGAACTGTGAGAGCCACAAATTACACCTGATGGCTAAGAGATAAGACGAAGAATTACTGACCCCTCCGTCATGCCTCACAAGTTTCCAGATTGTTGATTTCTTGACCTGTTGTAAATGACTTGTCTGCTTATATTGCATTTTGTTATTTTTAAGAATTCTTTTAAGATCCTTTGAAGGTCCATGTCTTTTGTGTATAAAAAGTCTGTAAATTTTCAGTTCTTGTATAACATCATGTCTGAAGAAGGGAGCTAGTACTCTCGAAAGCTCACCATCAAATATACTCGGTTAGCCTGAAAAAGGTCTCGCCTGATTTCTTCACTCTTGTACTATACAATGTATTTCCAGAAAAAAAAAAATTAGCTGTGGGGTGGAAGGTGAAAAAAAACTAAATTACTGCATTTTTGTGGTGGTTTGTTTCTATAGAGCTTACTATTTGGTATAAATGACATGCTATCTGTAAACTGTGGGATGGTAGGATTTTGATGATAGTGAATTACTATAGTTCTCATTTTGTTTTAAAAAAAAATTAAAAAAAATGCTTTGCATCGCCATTTTCTGGGACCAATAACTATTTTTCCTCCTCTGCTATACATGTGTGATGGATGTTATTTGGTCAGGTGAGGTTTAGTTTCTATTGGTACCATGTTGTGACTAACTTGAGTATATGTGACTTTGTGATCCTTTAATTTTTTTTGTATTTATTTATTTTTTTTTGGGAGGGGGGGGGGGGGGCTAAGTGGGATGACCAAAAGACAACTGGCATTTTTCTCCATGGCGTTCACCAAGTGAGATAAATAACATGTTGTGTTAGATCAGACTTCTGGAGACTCAACAAATGGTGGCCACATCGGATCCTGGCTTCATTAAACATTTAGAATTTGCGGTGGTGTTTCCTGCAGCATCTAAATGGAGCTGCCTCTGATCCCAGTCACTAGTGGTAGATGCTAGCAGTATCTAACAGCTGGCACCCACCAGGTTTAAAGCATACTTAGCATGTGACTCCATACCTCCTTAGTGTTGTGCCGTAAATGTACAGCGCAGGCCGTTTAAAAGGTTAAACATGTACACAAAGATTCCATTTACATTGCTGTTCTAATTTTCCTTTTATTTCAGAGTTATCTCCTGCTTGTATACTTAGGCTATGTTCACACAGCCTATTTTGGGATGTATTTCAGCCCGTAATTTGCGCCGTACTGTGCAAGTTACGGGCTGAAAAAACGTTCAGTCTTTCGGTAACCACAGTTCTCATAGAAAAACTTGGATTACGTTTTTCCCCCCCCCCGCTTGAAAATAGGCGAGGGGGAGAGAAGTGAATGTCAATTTATACCGCCGAGAAAAATGAATGTCCCCCGCCCCTTAACACGGCGTAATTGGTGGCGAAAAAAACTTCCCGCAATTAACCCTTTTTTAAAACATAGTAAGGCTTCTTTGCTAATGATTCCCTGTTTGCTGTAGCTGAGCCCAGCGGGGTGCCCCCCAGTGCGTGGGGGCGGGGGGCCTATTTGCAGGAGTCGGAGTCATCATAAAAGGGACCGACTCCGACTCCCAAAATATATAATAAGTTGGTCCAGTTAGTTCAATGCAAAGAGCAAGTGGAATTGGGTCCGGCCAGTGCTATTGCTTACATATCTTCAGCCTTATCACATGAGGAGTGTAATTGATGACCTGGAGCAGGCAAAGCGCCGCCCCAGGGGGAAAGATTCTGCTTCCATGGCAAACAAATTTCAGCAAAATTTTTCACCTGTTTTCAAAGAAGTAGAAGATCAACCATTCATTAAAAATGACTGTGGCTGAGGCAATTCCTTTATCCCCTGACATTGTTAGAGATGTTGCCCCTGTGGTCACCGCTTTGCCCCCAACCTAAGTTAGTGTAGAGAGGCTGTTCTCTAACCTGGAAATAATGAGATCAGATGTGAGGTCATCTATGCAGGATCTGATGGAGGCAATACTATTTCTCAGAACAAATTCAGAGACTCCACAAATGTTCCTGCATTTGTTTTGCATATTTACAATTTTTTTGTGTTCTAAAGTCATATCCAATAATATATATTTTACACTGAAAAAGCAAAAAGGTAACAATGGTTTGAACTTGTGACTTTCAGGCTCCATATCTCACCATCCACTACAGTTTGTACATGAGGCTACTGTAATTTTATATACAGTCATCTTACATATCTTATACATAATGTGACTTGCAAGTATTTAGCATCTGCTTAGTTCTGAGATTCTTTCCTGTAACTGCATTTTTACTGTTTTGCTCCTAAAAAATCAAAATTTTTAATTTTTAATATTTTGTTAGTATTTGGGAAATCCCCCTTTTGGCTTTCAGCTCTCCCTGAATCCTTCTGGGCTCTGGATCAGTTTTAAAGCATATCTTAACTAAATCCGACCCCAGGTCTCTTCTACACATTCCCAATGTTTGGTGCAGACTGGACTTGGATTACAAATACAGCTTTTTTCTTCAACTTACCCACAAGTGTTCAAAAGATCAAAACATTGTTACCCTTTAGCTTGTCAGTGTCTGTTCTACCTAAATAGCTTGATTATTGTATCATAAGGTGATAAACAGCCTGATGTTACCATTTTACTACAGTAAAGTTATTACTTAAACGTGTCGTGTATGAGGGAGTTGGAGTTGGAGGTTTGGGAAATGTCGGAGTCGGGGCTTTGGCTTGCCGACTACACAGCCCTGTTGCCTCCATCCTGCTGATATGAAAAAGCAGGGAGTGGAGTTAGTTTCTCAAACAATCTCCTCTTGATCACCAAGAAAAACCTTAATGGGGGTTGTCCACTACAAGGATTGCTTTTTATGTTAAAGATCTTGCAAAAACAAGTCATTTTGTAATATGTGTCCATTAACGGTGGTCCTAACTATTCTGAGAGATCCCCTCTTGTATGGGCTGCATCAGCTCCTCAGGTCGCTATAGCTACAGACCTGTTTGATCTCTCCTGATAGGCTGCCAGCACTGGCTGCTATAGCTACAGACCTGGCTTGTACTGCAGCCTAGTGGAAGTCTGTAAACAGGCCCCTGAATTCAAAATGAAACCAACAGGACTGAGGTATGAATCAATGTAGTGAGACAACCCCTTTAACCCTGTTTTTATTGTGCAGAGAGAGGTCAGGCGCTTTGTGTATAAAGATGAATTTGTATGTAAAAGAATCGCTGCTCCTTTTGGCAGCTTAGGGTAAGTTCACACAGCTGATTTGGGCATCCACATTGGTATGAAAAGCACCTCAGTGCAGCACTTTTTGGACGAGTATTTGATCAGGCTTTCAACGAGATTTTCCAACACTTTCTCTCTGAAAGACCCAAACAAATTAATAGCCGGGCCAAAAACGCAGCAAGGTTTTGAAGTTCTCCATTGATTCCTATGAGGATATTTAGTGTGGAAAACCATTTAAGAATTGATGTGACAATTCTTTTTTCTGTGCCAAAACACAACATATAAAGAAGCACAAAAATCTTTGTAATGTGTGAACTAAAACGCTGCTTTACATAGCAATCAATCAAAATGAACCGGGGGTGTTTTTGAAGGCTTTTTTGACACCATTTTGGATGCGTAAACACACCGAAAACGGCATCAAAATCACCCGTGTGATTGTACTCTCATGACAAATACAGCCCTCCCTTTTATAGCCAGACATCCTGCTTCAACAGTGTCATTGTTTTTCTCAACCTTTCCATCACCAATATTCCTCTAAATCACAACTTGGAATAAACACGGAGCTGAAATGTCAGTTAGGATAAGTTCACACTGCTTATTTGCGGGGCGTAATTACGCCCCGCAATTACGCCGCGGGAGGGGGGGTCGGCACCTCGCCAGCCCATAGACTATCATTACTAGCGGTGCGTATATGCCGCTAGTAAATGACATGTCGCTTATCTCCCCTCGTGGCGGATTCGCCGAGCAGGGAGAGGAGACGTAATCCATAGTTCTCTATGAGAACTGTGCATTACCGTAATGACAAGGACGTATTCCAGCCGTGATTCGCGCAGTACATACTGAATTACGGACTGAAATACGTCCCATTTTAAGCCGTGTGAACATGGCCTTAATGCCGTAGAACTGATCAGACTGCACAAGAAATGAGTGCTTGAAAGCAGCTATAAAGAGCAGGTTTAGTGAAAAAAAGCTTGATGGAGAAAACGTCTTTAACCTCTTAACTGTCTTTTGGTGGCGGGCATTACAGGTCGTTATTCTGCAGCGATTCCAAAAGATGTCAGTACAGAATGAGGGGTTTTGCAGCTCACAGCGTCACAGCTGTGCTAGGAACAGTCTCTGGAAGCGGAAGAAACCTATGATCCCCGGCGCTTAAGGGTATGTTCACACAGCGTAATTGCGGCGCACATTTCGCCACGTATTTGCGCTTTAATACGGCTGAAATGCGCACCGCAATTAGGGTAATTAATAGCTCTCATAGAGCTCTATGAATTGCGCCTCGTCTCCCTGGCGTACCATATAATCGTATGGTATGCCGGGGGAGAGAAGCGATGCGCTGATAATGTGAGTGAATGGAACCAGTTGGGGGCCGCTCCCTCGTGCTTAAGAAATGTGTGCTGGACAGCACGTACTTCTAAAACACACCACATTGCGGCGTGTACGGTATGCACCTCAATACACCTTAGGGTATGTTCACATGCCGTCTTGCGGCGTGTACCTGTGTGCGCCACAAGCACTATGTGTTTAGAACAGGCTGATCAGTGCGTTCTTCTAAAGCGCAGGGGAGGCCGGCCCCATTCACTTCATTATGCCTGCCGCTTATACGTCGGAAAGAAGTGACATGTCTCTTCATTCTGCCGGCGTTCAATACACGGCGGGGACGATGGCAGGTAATCATAGCTCTCTATGATGGCTATGATTACCGTAATTATAGGATGTATTTTAGCGCAATTACACACTGTAACGTTTCCTGAAAGACGCCGTGTGAACATACCCTAACTCTTTGATAATCAATTGGCATTCCCCTGCTCCATCGTGTGATCGTGACTCCCGGATACCCAGTGGAGCCCTGAGAATGGGGAACATCTGAACAGTCAGCCCTGGGGACCTAGAGTAGCCCCAAGGCTGTCTGTAAAACGGGCCTGCAGTCAGGGCACTCTGTGTGCTTCCCTGACTGCTGCTTGTGTCACATTGACACAGATTGTAATGTAATAGTGTACATGAATATGCTAAAACATTACTAAGTGTAAAAAAAAAAAAAAAAAGTGTACAAAAAAATAAATAAAATAAAAATATTTAACAAAGTTATTGTACATTGCACAAAAAACCTGCACATATTAGTTATCTACATCGACCATAATAACCTGTAGAACTCATCTAACTTGTTGTTTAGTGTGAAATGTGAATGGTGTAAAAAAAATAAAAAATAAAAAAATAAATTTTAATTTAAACAATGCCCCCCAAAAATCCAACTTTTCCCGCATAGAACAAGCCCTTGTATATCTGCGTCGCTTAAAAGATTAATAAAATTACAGCTGTTGAAATGCAAGGAGGCAAGAAAACCTACAAAATTTAGCTGGTCATTGAGTACTTTTCAGGCCTGGGGTTTAAAGGTTAATTTTATAAGCATGGCATCACCTAAAGAGATCATTATACAGGTAAATCCACATATTGAAGAACTTGCTATAAATGTATTGATCCCACCATTCCTATTCAGTTACACCACAGATTTCATATAACATTGTTACTTCCAGAATGCCGGGAGCCGTGTTCAGTCCATACAAGTAGTCCATGGGAGCTATTACAAAGGACAAAAATGTGGAGTGTACCATTTTCCTATTATATGGGTGCCTACTGCATTTGTATAAAAGGCATATTATGTTGTATAATTTCCTATTTGTATACGTAATAAAAAGTAGACAACCCTGTCAATTGGCACTGAAGAGTTTACTATTAACCCTTTACCGATATTTAACATAAACTTGAGTCATAATGACAGTAAGAATGTATGATCTGGACTCCCTCGCCAAACCGGCTCCATATGTGGTGGGTGCCAGCTATTAATGACGGCTGACACCTGTCGCTAACAGCAGGGATTGGAGCCATCACTGAACACTGTTCTTTGGCCCTTTGTATTAGGAGCACCATCTTGATACACCCTTCTGCATAATCTATTTAATGCAGAACAGTGTACAAGTGAATGCGCCCCCAAGCGTCATCTTGGTACACCCTTCGGCATTATCTATTTAATGCAGAACAGTGTACAAGTGATCGCCCCCAAGCCCATCTTGTACACTTACTCATTACCTATTTAATGCAGAACAGTGTATAAGTGAATGCGGCCCCTAGCGGCAAGTACTCTACGGGGACTACATATATAAACGTAAAAAGAATGGGAAAAAAATTAAATTTAATAATAAAAATAAAAAGTTACAAATAATTGATATCGCAACGTCTTTAAAAGTCCAGTCTATTAAAATATAACATTGTTTACCCCATACTCTGAATACCGTAGAAGAAATAATAATCCAAATGCACAAACTGCATTTTTTTTGGTCAAATCACGTCCCCAGAAAATTGGATTAAAAAGTGATCAAAAAGTTGGATTTATCCCACAATGGTTCCAATAAAAACAACACTTTTAGCTCCCAAAAACCAGCCCTTGTTAAAATGTTTAAGAATGTTTTTACTTTATTTTTTTTTAAATGCTAAAACATAACGAAAACTCTTCACATTTGATATCGACTGAATCGTACTGACCTGCAGAATACAGATAACACATCATTTATACCAAAAAGTTAACTGCATAAAAACAAAACCCCCATAGAAATGAAACAATTTTAGTTTCTTTTCACCCTCCAGAATTTTTTGTGGAGTTTACCGTATGTTATATGGTACAGTCATAGGTCCATTAAAATGCATATTGTCTCACTAAAAACTTGCCCTCGTGTCTGTTGGGCAAATTAAAAAAAAAAAAAAAAAAAGTGCAAATGGTGCATTTGTTTTTTTTTTTCACGTCACCCCACTTTTTCGCTTTTCCAGTACTTCAGATGGTTCATTCAATGGCACCATTAAGTCGACTTTGTCCTGCAAAAAACAAGCCTTCGTACGATTACATAGAGAGGAAAAAAAAAAAAAAGTAATGCCGTTTGGAAGGTGGGGAAGAAAAAATTAACATGATGAAATAAAAAGTCTTACTATGCTGTTTCTCAGAGCCAGCTTCGGGGGTCTGTTCACATGGCGTACTTGTGGTGCAAACTTTGGAGCGTATTTGTGCCAAATAGATAGTAAAAACAACGTTGAGACTTGCATAATAATTTACGATCTTAGAAAAACATTGTGTGTGGGGAGTGTAAAAGTTCCGCTTGTTGTAAGACATGATTTTAACAACCCGCATTTTACAGTGACAAATGCTCAAAATTGTTGCCATGCAAAAATGCAGAGCACTAAATACTCTGAAACTACAGCATCTTACAGAATAAGGGACACAGCGCTGGGAACAGCATGTCTGTCACTAGCTTGTGCTGTCCTCAGCCAGGGGGCATAACCTATGTGACAGGTTCTCTTTATGCTTAAACTTCCTGGTTAGCTGTGGGTAGTTCTACCGCAGTGCCTAACATATCAGCCCTGCTATTCCTAGCTGAGCCTGTTAGAGGGACATTACTAACAGAAGAGTTTTTACAGCAGGGCACATGGCTACAGAACTCTGAAGGGTTAAAGTTTGTTACCCTGTTTCCCTGAAGATAAGACAGTGTCTTATATTAATTTTTGCTCCTAAAGTTGAGCTAAGACTTAATTTTAGGGCATATATTTTTTTTTTTTCTATGAACAAGAATTCTCATTTATTGTTGAACAAAACATCATCATGTATTAATATATTGTAGTGATTTCATCACCAACATCAGCCTAAGCAGCCAAACGGCATGTTCACACGAAGGATTTGAATGTGGTTATGGTTGCGGGTTCCAACGCGGTTTCCGCTGCCAAAACCACGTCCAAATCGTGCCCAGTTTATTAACCTAGTTTCCTATGGGAAACCGTGTTAATATTCACACGCCGCATCCCGCATTGCCGCGCGTGTTTGAGAACGTTCCTGTCAATTCTTGAAAGGGAGTCCTCAGCGCGGCGGCCGCGTGGTGTTGCCGCGGTTGGCTCGTGGCTGGGCCGCGACTGGCGGTGCAGTTTTACCCCTGTCTACTAATTTGCATGGGGGCAATCCCTCGCCGCAAGCCACGCCCTGCTTGCGCCCTGACCACGGCCAGCGCCCGCGCCGCATACCCGTGTCGTGAGACCGCGCGTTTGCGGCGAGGTTAGGACGAGGTTTGGCCGCAGCCAAATCCGTCGTGTGAACGAGGCCAAACTCTGAATTTCATAACTAAAAAGGTCTTATTTTCGGGGGTGTCTTAAACATTGACAAGCTCCTGTGCTGCTGATAAGAAACAGGGAGTGATGTTACCATCTGGCCAGGGCTCTAAAGCCTGTTAGAGCAGAGGGAAGTGGTCGGTAACTAGGGAAGCTGGTGTACACCAGCAGGAAATAAGATCTGCTCTAGCTTTGAAAGGAAGCAAAATCGGAACATCAGTGTATTTGGTAATAGTCTTGAGTTACCTATGCTTACCGCTAATGAATGATACTGGAATCCCCCTTTAAGTACTATGTAGCTGTGTTTTGTGTATGTATATGGCAGTACATTAAATGCACATTCAGCGGAGCGCGCTGGCACGATTTGTTTTGCTTGGCCCCAGGTTGTGAATGCGGAGCCTTTTCTCTTGGGTTGTGCAGCTGTAACACAGTGTGCTTCTTGCTTCACATATTCCACCTCTTTTGTTTGTTTTCCCAAGCTCACTTCTGATGCTCACAGCATTGAGATGCCCTTTTGAAAGTTAATTGGATATTAACATAAGCAATAAACAGTAAGCCAAAGTGAATAGCTTCTTTTTAAACTTTCAAACAACTATTTTAATGGAAATGTAAACCCAGCTGTATCAAGGCTACCTTGGCCTACTTGAAATGGCAGTATAAAAGTAGACTCCATGGCAACAAGGCAGCTTTATGTTTATGTCTATGACTAGTAAAGCAGGATGAAAGAAGCCCCGCAGTATTATTCATTATGTTCATTGGCTTCTAAAAAGCATCTAGCAACAACCTAAAGTGGTACTTGACTCTCTTCTAATTTCCACTGTCTTTACTCTGTTTTCCTTTATGTGAAGAGGTTGGGAGTGGAGGATTTTGGGGGCGTGCAATTTGCGGTGACTTCCTGCAAATTAGAAATATTATTTAAAAGCTATATTTAACAGTTTATTGCTGTAACATAGTCCATGGTGGTTTTGTCGTTTTAACAGGTACATCTCACAATTAAATTGGTAGTAAATGAAATGGGGAATTGGCTGTATACCGCAATGAAACAAAGAATGTCCTAGACAAGACTGAAGAGGGCTTCAGGAAAGAGCTCTGATACCAAGTAGCTGGGTAATCCTTGCTGCATTGTTTCTGGCCAGTTTTTTCCCACACAGCATCCTATACTTGCTAACCCCCTCTAATGTTGGTTAAAGCGTTTCAATGCACAATATATGTTAAAGGGGTGTTCCTGTCTCAGACATTTGTCATATCGACTGGATATACCATAAATGTCTTGGCCGGAGATTTCACCTCTTTAACCTGCACCTCTCTCAAGAATTGATATTGCTTTAAAGGGGTATTCTCGCCAGACTGAATCACTATAAACATGTAGGCAAAGCAAAATGACTATTCTCAAATATACTGCTGTTCTGATTTTGCTTCCTTTCAGAGCTAAAGCAGTTCTTATCTCCTGCTTGTGTACACAAGCTTCTTTGTTGCTGAACAGCTCTTCCAGGTGACTTGGAAGGTGACATAATTTCCTGCTGTGTCTTATTAGCCGCATAGGAGCTTATTTTTCTAACGCGTTAGAGCTCTGTAGCCTTGTGCCCTACAGTTAAAACACCTCTATCACCAATGTCCCTGTAACGGGCTCAGCTAGGAATAGCAAAGCTGAAATGTCCGTCACTGATGTAGAACCACCCACAGCCTGACCAGGAAGTGGAAGCCTGCAGCTGGCTGTGAAGAGCAGGTTCTGTGAAACAGCCTGATCAGAAGACCCATTTAAAGGAGTTGTCTCACTACATTGATTCATCTCACCTCAGTCCTGTTTTCTTGGTTTCATTTTGAATTCAGGTGTGTTTACTGGCTTCTATTAGGTTGCAGTAGAAGCCAGGTCTGTAGCTATAGAAACCAGTGCTGGCAGCCTATCAGGAGAGATCAAACAGGTCTGTAGCTAAGCGACTGAGGAGCTGCTGCAGCCCATACAAGAGGGGGATATCTGGGGAATAGGTAGGACACTGTTAATGGACATATATTGCAAAGTGACTTGTTTTTGCAAGATCTTTAACATAAAAGTCAATCCTTGTAGTGAGACAACACCTTTAATTCCCATCCTCTTCTGTGCCTGTTCAGGTTAGAGGGTTGGCTGTGGAAGAGCACAGTATAAGCTGTACCCAGCTCTCAAGGAGCCGCGCCTGTGCAGCCATCTCTTCCGTTACAGGACCCCCTTTCTTGAGATAGGTGTGGGTCCCAAAGGCAGACGGAAAAACGGGAGAAAACTATTTTTCATACTTGTAGAGGACAGCTATCTCATGATAGCCAAAAGTCTACTCTGAACAGAAGTCACCCAGCTTTAAGCGGGTGTTTTGGGGCTGTCAGTCTGTGTGGGTACAGACCACGGGACTGGTTGGCTAACGAGAGGCTACCGCCACAGCTCTGCTTGGGGAGCGTCTGGGTGATTACACATAAACAAAAACGCCCCCTTTGGCCATATCACCTTATACCTGGGTCATAAAGGGTGTTTGTCCTTGGTTTATAACCCTGGTCACCTTTCTTTTTAAAGGATATCGCCTCCCGGGAAACCATGAATAACGGGGGATAAAAAACAAAAACTTCCCTAAATATGCTTCATTAGGGGAAAAAAAAAAAGCATTCACCTACAATTCAGTTTTTTAAAAAAAAACGCTGGCCCCTTTTAAAACGCTTGAAGTGGGCCCAATCGCCATGACGTTGATGGATCACATGTGCACTGTGTTTCTTGAGCTGGAAGGTCCCTTGTGCAGGGGGGACCCGGAAATCACATCATGTGCACATGATTTTTTGGTGCATGTCTGTGATGTATATAACACTAATAAGTATAATGCAAATGCCCATAAACCCTGTCACACTTGTCCCCGTGTGCTGTGCCGGGGTTTTTGTATGTAGCAGCTATGTTCAGCTCCCCCCGAAAAAGGTTGGGATAGTCAACAAAAGAATCCCCGTACATAAAAAGCTTGTGAGAAAATGAAACTAAGATTTGTTTCCCTGTATAAGCATAAGCCCCCTTTCATTGCTAATGACTTGTATTGGAAAAAAGTCTTATAATTTCATCTACTATTATATTTTGTGTGTTTGTGTGGAGGTGATAGGTACTCTTTAAGGCTGTGGGCCTGTCTAAAGCAGTGGTTGGCATAACCGCTCTACTGTTAATAGCTAAACTTGTTAGATGGACCTAATACTGGAAGGGGGAGGGCAGTAGGCTACAGAGCTCTAAAGGGTTAAAGTTGGTCAGTAACAAGAATCAACAGCATGGAATGAGGTCACCATCCCGGCCACTGCTAAAGCAGAGAGAGGTGGCCGGTAACCTAGAGAAGCTTGTGTACACAAGCTGGAGATAACTGTTCTAGCTCTGCAAGGAAGCAAAAGAAACAGCAGTGTGTTTAGTAATAGTTTTCAATTACCTTTCCTTGTTTAAAGTTAATCAATGTTGGGAGAAAACCACTGTTAGGCTTTGCTCGGTATTGAACTTCTAGCCCGAGTGCACCTGCTAAACTAAGGTAAAATCTGTCTCCCAGCTAATGATCTTAGCAACACAAATGTTTCAGCTTCCACTAACTTGGAACTCGTTCAGGGTGCTTTCCCACATTGTGTGTTGTGGGTTTTTTTTTTTTTGTGGATTGTATGAAAGCACCTGTGTTTGTGTTGTTTTTTTGTGCAGAAAGGCACAGCAATTAAAGGCACTGTGGGAAAGCACCCTTACAGCAGTACTATTTAGGATCAGATATTGCTACACGAATATAGTTAGTTACCAAACCCTACGAACGCTTTAAATTTTTTCATCAGAGCAACCTCTGCCCATCCGCACTGTAAGGCTATGTTCACACGTAGTAAACTGTGGCGCATTTTGCAGTGTACTGCGCTCAAATATGAGCGAAATGCGCCCCAATTACGGTAATCCACAGTTCTCATAGAGAACTATGGATTATGCCTCCTCTCCCCGGGCGTACAGTACAACGCGCGGGGAGACAAGTGACATGTTAATTGTTCACGGCGGTTATGTGCTGAGCTTAATGACTGTTTGGGGCCAGTGGACAGCCCCCCCCCCCCCCCCCTCTCCCCCCCCTCCCCGCGAGCTGCCGAAGTCTCGGCGGAATTGCGTGACGTACTGTATGCCCTGCAATTAGCCGTGTGAATTTAGCCTAAGGCTCTGTTTACATGGCAATGATAAAAAGCTGTCAGAAATCTGATGGTATTTTAACACCTCCCGCCCCACAGTTTTTGTACTAGAGTCCGCCTGATGATAGAACATGTTCTATATTCCGGCGGAATCTGGTGGTTTAGAAATCCGACAATAGAAAATCCATGCCGTGTAGATTACAGCTCTGATTTTCTATTGCGGTCTATGATCACTGGGTTACAGTTCGATTTTTTTCGGATTCTAAAGGCTGAATCTGCTTAAAAATCCAACCAGAAACCACTGCTGTGTAGACATGGCCTTAGGATGCCATAGGTTGGGTGGAGGTTGTCTATATTTAATGCCTACCTTTTCCCTGTTTGATGGGTGAATTTGATAGAGACGCTTCAAAGAACGCCAGGTAATCACACATTGTGGCATCTGCGTTTGTGGCGGACTCCAGGGGATAACAACTGCTGCAACAGTAAGTCTTCATTTAGAATGGGGGAGACAGCCATTTTAGAATCGTGATGATCGCTGTAATCTATAAACGTAGAGGGGGGGGTCGCTTATCTCTGCACAAAGGTTCTTGGATGTTCAGAGAACACAGCTGCCCGAGTGGAGAACCAGCTATCTGCATTAGCTTAGCTCTTCACTGAGAAGGCAGGGAACGTACTATACCCAATCGCTAAACTTAGTTTCCTGCTTCACAGTGCTGACAGTCACATGACCACCGGGGCTCAGTAACTGCATGAGCTGCTGGGTCTTATCAGTCCCTAGTCAACTCTTCAGTGAATTCGGCACCATTTCCCCTGTGACTGGGACTAGCAGCCCCAGCTACATGGAAAGGAGGAGGGGAGACCCTAAAACTTTATTTCAACCCTATATATAAATGTCCATGATAGAAGAGTGACATAATTACAAAACTTATTCTAGCGCCACTTTTGCTGTTTAAAAAAAAAGATTTTTGAAAAATGCAATTAAACATGTTCTTAAGGTAAACATTAGGTAAAAATAAACTTATGATGGTGAAAAGGCAAAAAAGTGACTCGAGTAGCAGAAAGTGTTATAGCATTCAAAGCCGCGTGTGCTAAAGAAAATGAATAAGAGCCTGGTCAGGAACTTAATGATGTATTCACATATTGCGGGTGTGTTGCAGTAAAAACTGCACCTGGAGAAAAACACGAAAAACTGAAATTTTGCAATTTGTTGTTTACAGGGGAAATATGCACAATAAATGTTTCACTTTTTTAATGCAATGCCATTATTGACTATGCAGGACTTGTTGCTTTAGATTTTACCACAACAGGGCCACACCATGTAATTACTCCGTAATTGTAGAAAAGTCTGCTGTAGCGGTGAGCAGCTGCAGCGGGAGGAAGCTGAGAGCGTCTGCGGTCGCTGCTAGCAGCAGGGATGGAGCCAGATCCATCCCTGCTTTTAACCCACGCCTCCTGCTGAATGAGGAGCGGTGCTGTCCGATCACATCCCCTGCTATGTAATTGCAGGGGGATGCTCGGTTGCCATGGCAGTTGAAGCCTCATGCAGGCTTCTGCAGCTGCCATGTATGTACACCTATTACACCCTGCCTGTACATACATGGATGAAAGTCATATGTACTGCAGTACAATAGTACTGCTGTATATAGGACAAGGAAGTGTTTCCCCTAGTGGTCAAGTACCCTAAGGGGACTAAGTAATAAAGTCAAATAAAGTTTAAAAATCAATAAAAAGTCACACATTTGGTATTGTCACATCTGTAAAAGTCCAATCTATTAAAACAATAACATAATTTATAAGCTGAATACCGCAGAGGAAAAAAATTGCAAATGCTAAAATTGTGGATTTTTTGGGGGGCATTTAATATCCCCCAAACTTTGGAATATAAGTGATCAAAAAGTCACATGTATCCCTAAAACAACTACACTTCAGCCCACACACTTTTTGCTTCAATTTTTTTCTTCCTATTTTCCCCCTCTAAAACCTAGGTGCGTCTTATAATCCGAAAAATACAGTATTTTATTGGAACTCCATAAAATATTCAATTTATGCTATTAGCTCTAGACCGGATGAGTGCAGAAAAAGATAAACGGTTAATTTATTCATGTGTTGCTCTTTTTGTTGCCCTAATCTTAAATATCCCTGTCCAGAGAATAGAGCAAATATTGTCATTACCTACTATTTGTAATGGGACTACATAGAAATAAGCAACAACTATAGTAAAGTGAGATTAGTCTGCCCTGCAAATTCAGGAGGTTTATCTATCGGTTAGTCACAGCTAGATAAGGTAATAATGTATTCTTCAATCCTATTAATAAGCAGCTTTATATATAATGGCACACTTGTAACAGAAGAGAGTCTTCCCCAAGGATACATAGAATTATAGTCCTTCCTGACCTTCATTATGTCTCTAGAAAGTGAGAGAGTAAAATCAAAACTGCATGATTATTAGATTTTGGGAAGGCACAAAGTATTGACCTAGTAATAAATTACTACTGACCATCCCTCCCCACCTCCAATCATGCACTGGGGTACTGCTAATGTTATATGGATCTGCTCACTGTATGTCAAACAAAACCCCAGTTAAAATACACAAACCTTTTGTTATATTAATATACCTTCATGGATAATTGGTTCCAAATATGCACATGGATAAAACAAATCCATAAGCCATAACTTTTTTTTATTTTTCCACCTACATAGACACATGAGGGCTTTTTTTTTGCGGGACAAGATGTACTTTCTAATGGTGTTATTCACTGAAACTATGAAATATACTGGGAAACCGCCCAAAAATTCCAAGTAGGACAAATTGTGAAGAAAAGAAAAAAAAAAGAACATACTTGCGCCATGTTTGTGGGTGTTTTGCTTTTATGCCGTTCAATCTTCAGTAAATGTGTTTTCTGTATTCTACAGGTTGATGCGAATCCGACAATACCAAGCATGTAGGGTTTCCTTTGTTTTGGTACCGTAAAAAAATTCCAAACTTTTTCTATTTTTGAAATTTGCGCCGCGGCGCCATTTTGTGCTACCAATAACTTTTTTGTACTAACACCTACGGACATGAGTGAGACGGCATTTTTTGCGGGCTGAAGTGTACTTTTTATTGCTACCAGTTTGGAATGCATGCATCTTTTTTAATCACTGTTATTCCAATTTATATGCGACGTGAAATGACCAAAAAACGCAATTTTGGCGTTTGGAATTTTTTATTCTTCTACGGTCTTCAGCATACGGGATAGATCGGACTTTTTCAGACACGACGATACCAAATATGTGTAACTTTATTTTATTTTTTTTATTTGTAATATTACGGAAGGGGGGTGATTTGAACTTTTAAAACTTTTTTTTTTGTACTTTAAAACTTTATTTTTTTACTTTTTTTACTTTTTTTTTTAACTTTTTTACAACATTGAGTCACCCTAGGGTGCTTCACCACTTGGGGGCATGATCGTTAATACAGCCTAATGCATTGCATAGACAATAAATTAGGCTGTTCCAAGATGGCGGTTTCCCCACTTCCTGCCTGGGGCAGAAACTGGGGCAAACGAGAAAATGGCAGCGATGGAGGCCTTCCCACTGCCATGTCCAGGCATGCGGGGACTCCGATCAGAGTGAAGAACGGTGTGCGGCACTGCTTTTCATTCATTTAGACGCCGCGGCCATCTTGCCGCGGCGTCTAAGGGGTTAAACAGCACGGGCGGTGGCGCCTCCCCTCCCCCCGCGTGTTTAACCGCCGGGTATTAGCTGCTAACACCCGGCGGCTGTGTGGCGGGATCACTCTACGATCCCCCTGCACAGCCCCTTAGCGACCCTAGGACGTACTCGTACATCCAGGGTCGTTAAGGGATTAATACACGCCAATATTCTGCAGGCCTAAGGCTAGCGCCATACAGCATAGGACAAAAATAAGACAGCTTTTTGTCCTATGCAGGGCTGTGGTTTTTGTCACGTATTGGCGCAAAAACCATGGTCGGTTTTAGTTTTTGCCATCGGGAAACCAATGGCAAACCACACATCTCCGGCGGAATTTGCAACATGTTGCATATTCCACCTGATTTTAAATGCCGTATAGACTACTGCAAGGGTTTTTCATTCCTTTGTATGCAGCACAGTGTACTGTCCGATTATCTGTGATTTCAAAATACTGAAGATACGATGGTATTTCTGTGCTGTGTAGACATAGCTTTAGAGGCAGCTGATTGACATTACATGCTGTTCTGTAGTCTATGATCTACAAGTGCACCCAAATCCTTCTCGGCAAGCAATTCTCCCAGTTTTTATCCCCCAGAACACATGATGCCTGTAGATTATTTCTACCCAGATGCAGAACATTACATTTATCCACATTGAACCTTATTTGCCAAGTGGATGCCCAAGCACTCCCAAGTGTGTCCAGGTCTGCTTGCAATTTATGAGCATCTTCCATGGATTGCACTACCCTGCATAGCTTGGTGTCATCTGCAAAAGTCGAAACCGTGCTATTGATCCCCTCCACTATATCATTAATAGATATGTTAAATAAAAGAGGACCCAATACTGAGCCTGGATGTACACCACTTATAACCGGGGAATATATATATATATATATATATATATATGTGTGTGTGTGTGTATAGTAATAAACTTTTTTAAAAGCACTGCTATGTACATGACAGCACAGCAGTTAGCGGAGTACTTGACTGTTCTATCTTCTCCTGGCCAGCGTGAGAAATGTAAGTGCTATCAACTGTGGACCTGATGAGTGTGAGACCCCCTCCCGGGTGCAGAAAAAGATGAATAGTTATGGTATGTTCACAGGGTGTTTTTGGATACGAAAATCGCATTCAAAAACACAGCGTCAATTCGGATCCAAAATGCATCTAACATGCAGCTGTGTGTTTGGATGCGTTTTGGCTGCAGCAGGATTGCAAACTATAGTTTTAAATAGGGCGCCTGCTGCGTCTTTCGGATCAAGAATTGACATGACAATCCTTGGAATGGGTCTGAAAAACGGAGAGAGACCCGCATCGGCGATCACTCGTGTGAACACCGATGTGTGTTTTACATTGCAAGCAATGTAAAATCACGCTGCTCATTTCTAGATGCGTGTTTGGGTCCGTTTAGGGTCTGAAACAAGGATCCAAACACGCATCTAATAAGGTATGTTCACACGGACAGAACATGCCTTATGAACATACCCTTAATTTTATTATCCTTTCATGTATTGCTTTTTTTCGTTGCCTTAATCTTAAATATCCCTGCCCAGAGAATAGAGCAAGTATTATGTCGTTAACTACTATTTGTAATGAGACTAGAAATAAGCAACAACTATAGTAAAGTGAGATTAGTCTGCCCTGAAATTCAGGAGGTTTATCTATCTACTAATCACAGCTAGATACGGTCAAGATTTTTTATGTATTTTAATTTTGAGTAGGTTTGAACCTTGCTTTACCCATCATCTGTGTGCTAAGGTGTCTATGGACCTGACTGCATGTGGGTCATGATTCTGTGTGAACCTGAGTTCTGGTCTGTTAAGCTATGGGAGGAACTGAAACAGACTAGTGGGCCGCTTCCAGATTCAGTTGATATTGTTAATGTATCTATACCAGTATGTGGAAAGTCGATTAAATGGTACTACAGAAATTGTCCACTTCGAAAGCAGTCGTGTAGCTGTTCACATATAGGGGCACTATGTTAGATCTGTACATAAAAATCATCACGGAGCAGGAGGAAATCTTCATGGAAAACAAGGTTGATAGTAAATTGTATGGCATTGGGAGTAAGGGTGGCCTGTTAGGCCTCGTTCACACAGCTGTTTTGGGAACGGATTTCAGCCGTATTGTGCGCCGTATTGCACTCCCAATACGGCTGAAACCCGTCCCAGTCATTACGGTAATCCACAGTTCTCATAGAGAACTATGGATTCCGTCTCCTCTCTCCACTCGGGAAGTGACATGCACATAATCACGGCGGGATATGCGCCGTGGATAATGGATGTCTATGGGGCCGCCCTGCCACTGCTGCACGGAAGCCGGCGTAATCCGTCCTCGCAATTACGCCGGCAATAAGCCGTGTGAACTTTGCCTTAGTCTCATGTTAGCGACTTCCTTGTATATACTATCCATGTACTGCATAGAGGTTGCTTGGATGCTGTCTGGATGCAATTGCAGTACATTTTTGTACTTTTTCTGAACAATCAGTTTGTGTCTACTATGAAGATTTTACTTCAAGACCCTTATCTGACCAAAGATCAGAATTTGTAGCAATACAAATAATTCTGCATGTCGTGACAAGAAGTTGCAGTGACCTGAAAGTTGACAGAGCTGTTGGTTTGTAGCATTTTGACCTAGCCTGAGGCATTGCTACACAAGTTGTTGCTTGATTGTAAGGGAATGTTCACACGGCTTATTTGGATGCTGTTTTCGGAGCGTTTCCGTGCCCAAAACAGCGTCCAAAATGCCCCTAGTTCGTTGTAATTCACACACGACGAGGTTTTTATGCGCCGCTTTGGAAGCGCTGAAAAAAGTGTCATGCCATTCTTGAGGCGCATTTTTTGACCTAACTATAAAAGTGTGTGGGTGAAAACCTTGTCCAAAAACGCACCGAGAAACGCGTCTGAAACCTCTTCTGTAAAAGCGTGTATCAGGCAAGGTTTTGATGCTGTTTTTAAAGGGGAAACGCTCCAAAAACCACTCTGAAAACAGCACCAAAATCAGCTGTTTTAACATGCCCTAAGCATTGACAGCTACATTCCACAAGATGGCATGAAGCTCAATCAATGCAGCTGGACGGCAACTGTATTTTTCAAGACTTTTAAAAAAAAAAAAAAAAACTTCCCTACTATCTCCCACTAATATAGAAAACTATCCCATACTTGCCTCTCCCATCGCCACTATTTCAGAGCTCATGGTTTTGCATGATGCTGCAGCCAATCACTGACCTCTATACAGGCAGGTTTGTGACCGCTGAGGCCAGAGATTGGTTGCAGCGTCATATGAACGTGATATCCGTGGGGAACACTGGAGTTCTGGCAGCGCTGAAATGGTGGTGATGGGAGAAGTAAGTATGGGTTCATTTTCTATTTTACCACAGTGGAAGGTCGTAGGGAGGTTTTTAAAGGGTGGTTCCAGGGCCTATTCATGATCGTTGGTCGGCATGATTAACAATAGAAGGTAAACCTCCTGCTTACCTCCCGGATGCTCCCGTTCACTTTCAGCTGCCGGGTCCGTACATCATTCAGATGACAAGTGCAACCAATCACGGGCTACAATGTCACCTGCATGTGACCTCTGCGGCCTGTAATTGGCTGGAACTCTCACGTGATTTATGACGGTTCCTTGCTTCAGCTGGGAGTGAATGGGAGCGTCCTGCATCACGAACCCTGGTGGCAGATCTCAGTATAAATTTTGGCTAAAGATATGGGCATATTTTCTATTGTGCATGTTAATATACACACTGGGCTTGGAGAAATATCAACACGTTGGCTACAATGTCTTATGAGGAGATTGCCGGCAGTACCAGCGTCAGAGCAGACATTTTCTGTTTTTCTGAAACAGACAGAGTAAAAATCCTGCAACAAGCTGAATCAGCAGGGTTGGCGTGGAGCCAGGATAAGAAGGATACTTCAATTAATTATCCTCGCAAGCTGGAGCAACTCAAGAAAAGAGAACTTAGCCTTACGTCACACGCTACAGCTCTTACTGAATACGTTAAAGCTGCCCGTATCCCTCGTGGTTTACGAAGTAATCTTCAACCGATATTATTACCCGATGATCTTAAATATAAGGAAACTTGGTTTGCAACCGGTATTCTAGCGACTTAATGATTCTTTCTATCCAACATCTGCAAACCACCATACAACAGATACAAAATGACATCCAAGCAGTGGAAGCTGAATACAAACTTAACACTACGATGGATGAATTTGATCGTGCTAATGTAGAACTTAAAGCTAGCATGGATAAATTAAAGCAAACCTTGTTGAATAACAAACTTAAAAAGTTTGAACGGGATACAAAGGACTACGCGTTGAACCGTGTTTACACTTGGGCGGATGAGAGGCGATTTCAACGTCGACGGTTCAATTATCAAAAGAGAACGGGTTCTAAATCTCTGTCTTCAGGCTCGGAGGATTCGGGGTCTAGAGATGAAGGTGCCACTAGCAGTCGCCAGGATGCAACATACCAAGGAAGGGATTTTTTAGGAAAAAGACAGACAGAACAAGAAATGAACGCTCCGCCGCGAATAGGGGAGATTGGAGAAAAAAGAACTGTGAGAGCGCGCAAGAAAACCAACGCTCACT
The DNA here is from genome assembly GCA_025379985.1 of Phyllomedusa bahiana. NCBI lineage: Eukaryota > Metazoa > Chordata > Amphibia > Anura > Hylidae > Phyllomedusa > Phyllomedusa bahiana. The sequence continues at coordinate 121,796 of JAODAL010005405.1, read as the reverse complement.
AGCTCTCAATATTTCCTCTAAGGAATTGTCTATACCTCAACGTAATGTAATTGATAAAGGTTTAAATTTTGTGCCCAATCAAGATATTAGATTGTTTGACTTCACGGTCGATTTCTACAAATTTTGTCGGAATATAAGATGTAAAATGTTTTTTCAGGCTAGTGATAAGTCTAATCCCATTGGCTTAGCTAATAATAAAAAAAATTCTAAAAAATTGAGGAAAAATACGCAATTTGACCCTGAGGTAAAATCTGCCTCTCGAGGTTTTTCAACAGCTAGTCACCAAGGAGGTTACGGATAAGTGGAATTCGGTCTCCAAACGCATGCATAAGAATTTGACAAAAAAAGAACAGGTAGCTATCAAAGAACTTAGGGAGGACCCCTCAATTATCATCAAAAAAGCGGACAAAGGGGGGGGCCTCCGTGATTATGGATATCCAGCCATATTTACAGGAGGCCCACTCCCAATTGCAGGATAAACAGGTCTATATGCCCCTCAACACTGACCCGACCACTAGTCTGTATAACGACATCCATACCATGTGGCAGGAGGCTGTCGACGGGGGTATTATTTCTGTGAACGAAAAGCAGATTCTCACCAAAAATAATCCACGGGTGCCTATTTTGTATATGGTACCCAAGGTGCATAAATCAGTAGAGAAACCTCCCGGACGACCTATCGTGTCAGGTATTGATTCTCTACTAGAACCCCTTGCTGCATACGTCGATTCCTACCTGCAACCAATGGTTAAACGCGAGTCCTCAGTCTTACAAGACACTGGGCAGTTTTTGAAAGCCATTAACAAACTAGACTGTTCTAGAGTTACTTGGCTCTGCACTCTTGACATCAAGTCTCTTTTTACAAATATACCATTTGAAGAGGGCATGAATGCAGCCAGGGACGCACTTTGTTTGGATCATACGTTGACCAATGATAAAATAGCATTTTTAATGCGACTTTTGGATACCGTGTTAACTAGGAATTATTTCCGGTTTGGAGACCAGCTGTACTTGCAGCTGCAGGGGACCTCGATGGGGTCCCCTGTGGCTCCAAGTTATGCTAACCTGTATATGTTGTACTTCGAAAAACAGTTTGTGTATCCTGTATCAGCTGTTTGTCACGTTGTGGCGTGGTTTCGGTACGTCGACGATGTCTTCCTGCTGTGGTCGGGGTCCGAGGCACAGCTGGATGACTTCGTTGAGGACCTTAACCACGTGCACCCCTTGATTCAGTTTACTCCTACCAAGCATACGTCTACACTAACTTATTTGGATGTTTGCATCAAAAAAGAGGGTTCATGTTTGAATACCTCTTTGTATTCTAAAGAAATTGACCGCAATAATATCTTGCATCGCCAAAGCCAACATGCCCCCCAGATTTTTAGGGGCATTGCCCGTTCTCAGTTTATCAGAGCTCGGCGAATTTGTTCAAACGAGTCTGATTATATTGTTGCTAGGGAAGGGTTGGTCAGAAAATTTGGTGACCGAGGCTATAATATCGAGGAACTGTCCAAAATAGGTCTAGAAATCCTGGCTATACCGCGAGAAACATTGTTGCAGACACAGGGGGGCACTAAGAAAAAATCTGATATTCAATGTAACTATATATCAGTATATGACAGACACTCTGGCCTAATTAAGCAAGCTATTACTAAATATTGGAAGATTTTGAGTAGTGATAGTAAATATGGCCACTTATTCAAAGATCTCCCCCGTTGGATTTACCGTAAGGGTAGGACCCTTGGCCAACAACTAATTTCCTCTGATTTAAAAAAACCTAAATATCAGAGTAAACAGACGCTTCTCAGCAGCACTAGGTCTGGCACGTTCGCGTGTTTGAATTGCCAGAACTGTGCATGCATAATCAAAGGGGAGAATATACAGCATCCCACGCAAGGGTATACAATTAAAATCCAAGGTTTCCATACGTGTAACAGCAACAATGTGGTATACATGTTGAAATGTCCCTGTGGGCTGATCTATGTGGGCCAGACCACGAGAGCAGTTAAGATCACGATTAATGAACACAAGGCGGCGATTAGGTTGGCTAAGAGACAGGGCGCCCTTTCTGAAAATCCCATTGATGAGATAGAACATAAAAAATCATACGGGGAAACGTCTGTAGCTAGGCACTTTGCGGAAGCTCGTCACGATATATATGAGCTCCGGTGGTGTGTGCTGGAAAAGATCTGGGCTAGCGAAAAATCATTAGCGATTAAGCAGTTGCTCAAAAAAGAAGCATACTGGATTTCCACCCTGGAATCACTCACCCCTAGGGGATTGAATGAGTGTTTTAATCTTCGAGTGTTTTTATAAATTCTAGGTCAGTGTTGTTAGGGTTAATGTTCTCACTTACCTTTTTAAAGGAGGAGATACTCTGTGACGCTTCATGCTTGAGGAAGGGGAGGAGCCTCCCCGAAACGTCGCACTTGCTTGTGCGTCAGTCTTCGCTCTGAGGCCGGCGTCTCCTGCTCACCACGCTGGGAGCCTATTCATGGACTTACTGCAGTGAACGGCACGGGCGGCCGCAACAAAAAACTGAGTATCTTGCCATTTTTCTTGTCATTTCTGTATCTGACGGACTATGTTGTATGGTGTTAAGTCAGATGATGACTGTTTTTTAAAGAAAATTTATTAAAGTTTGATTAAAATTTTTTACCACGGTTCAAACATTTTTGCTTAGCGTCAGGGAGGTAAGTATGAGGTTGATCTTCTATTTTTACTCATACCCGGATGGACGAATGAGCATGAATAGGTCCCTAAACACCTCTTTAAAATCAGTTTGTAGCACTACATAAAGTAGCTCAGGCCACATTGGTTAATTGTTATGTGCAAATTGAACATGTCACTCTACTTAAGCTGATTGGCCAACCAAGGTACAGGGAAATCCCCTGATGGGCCCATGGGCATGGCAGAGCCGGCACTGAAAAGGCAGAGTGCAAGAGTCATGTGCAATAGTTGTAGTATGGCCCCCAAGTTTTGACTCCTCTGGTTGGACCCCAGGCACTTAAATCTGATTCTGCTTTTATTTGTGGTCCTTCATTGGTTAGTCATTGGAAATACTGTCAGAAGTAGATCGCTAGTTACATAATTTTCAAGGCTGAAAAAAAACGGACGTCCATCAAGTACAGCCTATTGTGCTTTAGTGTTGATCAGAGGAAGACAAAACCCCCTCATGAGGTAGAAGCCAATTGTCTGCATTTTAAGGGAAAAAAATTCCTTCCCGACTCCAATCTGGCAATTGGAATAAATCCCTGGATCAACGACCCTTCCCCAGAGTCATAGTCAAAATAACTTTGTTATATTATTACATCTAGAAATGTATCCAGACCCTTCTCCAGAATCCCGGTCACTATAACTTGTTATATTATTACATCTAGAAATGTTTCCAGACCCTTTTTGAACTCTGTTAGTGAATTCACTATGACAATTTCCTCTGGCAGAGAGTTCCACAGCGTCACTGCTCCAACAGTAAAGAATCCCTTTCTATGTTTATGTAGAAACTTTCTTTCCTCAAGACGTAGAGGATGCCCCCTTGTTCTAGATACAGTCCTGGGTATAAATAAATCTTGGGAGAGATCTCTATATTGACCTTTGATGTATTTAAACATATTTATTATGTCCCCCCGAAGCCGTCTTTTCTCGTAACTAAATAACCTATCTTGCTAATCTTTCTGGGTACTGTAGTCCACCCAGTCCTTTTATTATTTTTGTTGCCCACTTTTGTACCTGTTCAAGCTCTACAATGTCTTTCCTGTGCACTGATGCCTAAATCTGTACACAATATTCCATGTGTGGTCTAACCAGTGACTTGTATAATGGGAGAATAATGTTCTCATGGAAAGCATCTTATCATACACCTCATGGTATTACTTGCCTTGGCAGCTGCTGCCTGACAACGGCTGCTACAATTAATTTTACTGTCCACTAACATAAACAAGCTCTTCTGCCATTTCTCTGCCTAGACCTTCAACTAATCCAGATCCCTTTGTAAAAGAACACGATCTTCTGTTGTGTTGATCACTTTACACAGTTTAGATACTTTACACCACATTTATTATATGTTGCGGCCATCTTTAGATACATGTGCACTGTCCTAATGGGGGCAAGGCCTCTGTTGAATGGTTGTAGTTTTGCATAAAGGAGCAGCGGTTTATTGTGTGATTTAATGCGCCCAAACTGTGGCACAGTGGTCACAAACTAAGCAAACTACTAAAGGTAAAGTTAGAGCTCTGTAGCACTACATCATGCCGTTTATGCTTTTTCATTACCAATGTCCCTCTAACTTGATCAGCTGGGAGCAGCAGAGCTGATAATCAATGCTTTAGAAGCATCCACAGCCTGAGCAGGAGGTTGGAGTCTGAAGCTACCTACAGCTCTGTAAAGACAGCTCTTTTAAGTAATAGACAATATGAAAAATCTGCCCCAAAGCTTTTAAACCAATGTACTGGGAACGAACATTCAACTATGAGAGCCTGTGAGGCTTAAAACATGTCTCCTTCTGCGCCATCAGTGTTATACACTATTCACAAATAATAGGGATATTTAGCTTTAAAGGGGATTTGCCACGATGTAATGTTGACATGGGATCCTCCAAAATGGGTATTTAATCACTTTTCTAAATATATGTCATTAAAAAAGTGAAGCCTGTGAGAGCTACAGCATTAATTACAAGTCCTTAGTTTCCTGACCGTTTACATTAGACACAACCAGGACACTGACGGGAGCTGATCTGGCCGCGCTTGCGTGGTTTGAACTTCTTATCTGATAGCAGGGAACATGAATGAGCTTTGTGGGGACTGGGGAAAAAAGTCTGTCTCCTGTGTAGAGAATCCACTGGTTGTAATGTAATTATCTGAGTAAAAGTGCAAACGCTTCCTTGGCTCACTGCTCAGCCCTTCTTCCTCCCCGAGTCCAGCAGTTTGTGAAGGAATGAAAGAAACCTGCCTGCCTGGAGCTAATCTTCTCTCCTGAGCAGATAAGTGGGAGAAAACAAAACCCATTAACTTGTGCACAACAGTTATTCTCTGTGATTTAGCAAAACAATGTTGGCTCAACTAGAGAGACTTTGTTTTTAAACACAGAAACACAACACCCCTCTTTTCAAGGCTCAAGTTCAGCCTGTTAGCTGAGGAAATCACTTCTTGGCAAAACCCCTTTAAGTTGAAATTTCAGGATGAACATAAAACTTGCTGAATTGTTTTTTAACCCCTTAAGGACCCAGCGTTTTTTTTTTATGTTGGCACGTTCGTTTTTCCCTCCGCCTTCCCAGAGCCATAACCTTTTTTTTATTTATTTTTCCACCTACATAGACATATGAGGGCTTTTATTTTGCGGGACAAGATGTACTTTCTAATGGTGTTATTCATATTACCATAGAATATACTGGGAAACCGCCAAAAAATTCCAATTGGGACAAATTGTGAAAAAAAACTTATTTTCGTAATGTTTCCGGGTTTTTGCTTTTACGTTTTGTGCGACCAATAACTTTTTTGCACTAACACCTATGGACGTCAATGAGGGGGCATTTTTTGCAGGCTGAAGTGTACTTTTTATCACTAGCAGTTTGGAACGCATGCAACTTTTTTGATCATTTTTATTCCATTTTTTGAGTGACGTAAAATGACCAAAAAATGCAATTTTGGCGTTTTGGAATTTTTTTTTCTTCTACGGTGTTCAGCGTACGGGATAAATGTTATATTTTTATAGATCGGACTTTTTCGGAAGCGGTGATACCAAATATGTGTAACTTTTTTTATTTTAATGATTTTATTTGTAAAATGGGGAAATGGGAATGATTTGAACTTTTAATACTTTTAAAACTTTATTTTTTTCAATGTATCATTGAGACCCCATATGGTGCTTGACCACTAGGGGGCGCGATTAGACTGTACCAAGATGGCGGTTTCCCCACATCCTGTCTACGGCCGGAAGTGGGACAAACCGGGACATGGCAGTGACGGGAGCCTTCACAGGGCTCCCCACTGCTGTCAGGGTGTCGGATCGCTGCAGTATGCTTCAGTACTTTTTGCACAACTTGCTGATCTCTAACAAGGACCTGAAGGCCGTGTTCACACGGCTTATTCAAGACGGAATTGCGAGCCGGATTGCGCTCGCAAATCCGTCTTGAATAGGGGGCGGGGGCGCGGCCCGCCGGCCCTATAGACTTCCATTATCCACGGAGCGTATTGCGCCTGGATAATGTGCAGGTCACTTTCTCCCCACCCGGCGGATTCGCCGAGCGGGGAGGAGCGACTGAATCCACTGTTCTCTATGAGAGCTGTGGATTACCGTAATTACGGCGACGGATTGGCGCCGTACTGCAGCGCAAATCCGCCGCACAGAAGGGCGCCAATCCGCGGCGAAATAAGCCGTGTGAACGGCGCTTAATGGTAAAATTCAGAACAGGTGTTTGATCCCTGAGTCGCCCAATACATTTAGGGGATCAATTTGAATTTCGATTTAACCAGTTCTCCTCCTCATGAGACCAAGACAACACCTTACAATTGATGAACAGTACCTCGCCATTGCGAGGCTTCAAGCAGGGTGCTCTCAGATGCAAGTGGCCACTGAGCTTAGAGTGTCACAGATTATCAGCAGGTTGCTGCAGACAGACTGGAAGAGTCACAGGCAAAGAAGTGGACGTCCTTTGGCTCCATCACACACAATGGCCGCTTCATTGTAAACAACGCCCTGCGGAGCCAGATGATGAATGCCGCACAACTGCAGGCACGTTTATGGGAGGTGAAAGCGAAGGCCAGGTTCACACGGCTTAATTGCGGGATGTAATTACGCCCCACAATTACGCCATGTGGCCGGGGGCGGGAGCGGGGGAGTGAGCGGGGGGCCGGCACTTCGCCGGCCCATAGACAATCACTGCTAGCGGCGTGTTTACGCCGCTAGAAAGTGACATGTCAATTATTCCCGCCGGCGGCTTCGCGGGCAGGGAGAGGAGACGTAATCCGTAGTTCTCTATGAGAACTGTGAATTGCCGTAATGAATGGGCCGTTTTCAGCCTGTAATTGCCGCACTTCGGCGCGTAATTACGGACCGAAATACGGCCCATTTTAAGCCGTGTGAACATGGCCTTACTGTTACATCGGCGTGGTCTCTGTTCTACACGACCGGCAGGGGTACCTGACCTGGCTGATGCATATCGCTCTTCTTGAGGTCTCAATCACTGTTGGAGATGGGAGCTCTGTGACATTTGCTGGGACTGCAGTATGAATGCCATATTCATATATAACTTGCCTTCATAACGCACAGGAATTCTTCATCATGCCCTTCATTAGAAACACGTCAGTTTGTAAAATTGGGGATTTCCAAGACCTTCAAACTCCAGGAAAAATATATTCACATATTCTTTGTACCAAACTTTTCAAAAAATGTTTTTTTTTTTTTTTTTTTTTTAAAACCTCATCATTAATATGTCAAAAGTTCAGAATAAGGGAAATGCATGGTAAAATGAGATGAATTGGCACTTTTACCTCCTTGTATTGTACGAGCAAACTTGATCTGTTATTTCAGAGATTAACTTTATAGACTTCCGTACTCAGTGTATGAAAATTCTTCTAAACAGTTTTCACAAGCTTGATCTTTACAGGGTCACTAGAAGAGAGCAGCTAATCCCCTTTTGTAAAGTAATTTGAGAGGAGCGAATTTGAAATGCAAAATATCACCTGCAGAACACACTGAGCTGAAGCTTTCCATCCTTTGCACCCTTCCCTAAAACTGGATGTATAGAGTTGAAGTCGGGTAAAAAGCCAATAGAGATGTAATAGGAGAGACCTGATACCATTCTTATGGAGAGAAATATGTTCTTCTGAGCTGCTTATGTCCAGGTTTGACTTCATCTTAATGAGAGGTTTGTTGCCTGTAATTAATCTTGACTCATGTTTTCACAGTTGGAGAGTTCCGTAATCCATAAAGAATGTACCTGTATTTATATGGGGTTATTTCTTAATTCATACGTGGGATAATATTCCAGGTTTTATGTCATTTCAGTATACAAACACTTGCTGCATGACATGCTTTTCTGTTTTTGGTTGATAGTCATGTTTAGAACCGAACTCCACCGTAGAGGTTGTCCATACGGTTAAGTAGCTTAAGGAAGGGCAAAAGGTTTTCTTTTGCCGTCTGTCTGGCTTCTGTGAGTCGGTATAGTCCACACCCACTTAATAAGAGAGAAAATGGTACCACATAGAATATTGGAAAGCTGAGTGGCTTCTATACGAAAATTTGGGTAGAGCCTTACCATCTCTAAACCCGAACACTCAGTCATGGACGTTAGAGAAGCTCCAGAGATATCACTGTTTTTAGATATGTTCATTCTCCATTGTAGAAGGCTGTTCCTGGAAGCTTTGTAGTTTCTTCTGATTTGGAGACAGTCCGACACAAGACAAAGGGCAGTCACTCCCTCCTGTTTGCGTCATATCACGAGATCACATTACTGCAAGGGGCTTGCAATCTGGTAAACAGTGGGAATTGTAGTTGATGCCACAAGTTTTTTTTTTTTTTTTTTTTTTTTGTGTACCTGCTGATATATGGCGCCTTGGAAGATGAGTAGGCCTACCTTTTATAACTGGGTGTGGTGAGGCTTAAAGGGGTTTTCTTGCTACAAATATCATATCTGTAATGATGGGGACAGTAAAAATAAGCACTTTGGTAATTGGTTTGCATTACCTAAATCACATAGTATAGCAGATACACGCTAATCTGTACGTCTATAGCTATTCCTGCAGCAAGTGATTGGGCCATGCCACTTTTTCTGAGATTGGCTACCTGATATTTCATTCAGGCCTGTTGGTACATGCCCTCTGGATGGAACACGCCCCCTGGGCTGTGATTGGCTGTTTGCACTCTGTGCTTACTCCACTCTGAGCTGTGTAAATTGAAAGTGAAACTAGGTGATCCAGCTTTCTATGTTGACTGTCTGTATGAGAAAAGCTCTCTGAGCTTCTTTATGCTCCTCTGTCAGCCCTATGTGAAGGATCTGGGCAATTGTTGAGCCTGTAGCTGCTAGATTCACTCTCCCCCACATATAACACCGCCTTATGCAGTCTCTTCCTCTCTATCTCCTACCTGATAACAGACAGGAAAAGTTCAAGTCTGCGGCAGCCAGTAATGAGAAAACGCCTTTAAGAAATGCAAATTTTTGCGACTAAGATGACGTCTGGGCTTGGGGTGTAGTGAACGTTTTTTTTTTTTTTGGGGGGGGGGGGGAGGGGTGGCCAACTGAAATTTTTTTTAAATGTTAATGTCTTCCATTTTATGTAGCAAAACCATAATCGGACAGTCTGTTTTGTAGTGTAATTTTACCTTCTCATTTAGAGGGGTTGACCTATCTCAAGCACAATCACTTGGCTATATTCTTAATTCGCATAAACACGAATGTGGAGAACTTAGAATATATGGGCATCTCCCTGTTCTCTGGAGCCTGTTCTTAGCAAGCGGTGTTATTAATTTAATTTGCTTATTCTGAGTTAAGGGGTCCAGTGGACGGTCTTATCGGTGACTGACAGTCTTCCTGGTATGAGTGCGCTTACAGAGATGGCTGATCACTGATAAGACCAGAATAGGTATAAATTAAAGGAATTAATTACAAGCTCTACTAAATCTTTTCAAACCAAATTATAGGCAGTCCCCGATCTACATCTTTCTCCTAGTTGCAAACGGAGACTTATGGGGCATGGTTCAGCCTGCTGATGTCACACACTGAGTCCCGCCCAATAATAACAGCTGAACATTGCAAGCCTACCATTACGTCTTCCAGCCGGCACAGCAGCTATTTTTTTTTACATTGCTGCTACCCACCCATTGCACTGGGAACCTCCATCTTCAGGCTGGCACAGCAACTCTCCCTTGTTCACATGCCGATTTTGGACGAGGTTTTCGGAGTGTTTCCTCGCTTCCAAAACTCCCCCAGTTCATTTAATTGATTCCTATGTAAAAACCTCGTTGTAGTTCACACACAACGAGGTTTTTACACGCTTCTTTGGAAGCAATGACAAAGAAGTGTCATGTCGATTCTCGAAGCGCGTTGTAGGCACAGTTGTTAGCGCGGGTTTGGCGTGTTGTAGGCGTGGTTTTCGCTGCAGTTTTTGTCCTGGCTATTCATTTGTATGGGTGAAAACCTCGTCGAAAACCTGATCAAGTGCTCTCCCCCCCCCCAAGTATCCAACATCTTTGGCTGTGAAACATTCCCATATCATCAGGCTTTCTTTTCCGAACACAATTCCTTCAATTTCTCAATCTATTAGCCCCCTTTTCCCTTGATTCTTCCAAACCTGTTTGCCATGTGTGTTGCATGGTGCCTGCATGGACATCTGTGATCTCCCTCTAACGAAGCAATCGAGCCACCTCCACTGCCGTGTCTGTCGCGTTAGAACTAAGAGACCTTGTGATGAGCCAACTTGTTGACTCTGATATTTTGCCTGAACGTCCACCTCTTGGCTGTTGAATTGATGGATGGACTTCTTTTTATATTCTTCCAACTGTCAGGGCCTCACATGATGTAGTTTGGCAATTTGTTTTGGCCAATAGATGAGCTGGATGATGCTGCTTCTCTTTTCTTGGGAAACCTTCTTCATGGCTGCTCGAACCAGTGACCTTTCGCTTGGGAATCAGCCTAATAACAAACTGAGCTATTAGGGAATGTGAGAACAGGTTGTAATTTGTAGTAACCAGAAGAAAAATATTTTCCAACCACCAGGAGCAAAACGGTAACAATGCAGTTGCATGATAAGAATCTGCAGAACTAAGTAGATGCTAAATAGTTGCAGATCAGTTATATATGAAATATGTAAGATGATTGTCTATAAAATGATGGGAGTCTGGCGTTCAACGCTGTAGTGAATGGTGCGGCATGAAGCCTGAAAGTCACAAGTTCAAAACATTGTTACCCTTTTGCTTGTCAATGTAAAATATATTTATTGGCTATGACTTTAGAACACAATTTTTTTTTAAAAATTGTAAATATGAAAAACGGTGCAGTAAGTGTGTGTGTGGGGGGGGGAGGGGGGGGCCACCTTTTTCAACAAAAACGTCCTGAATAACATTTGTGGAAGCTATGAATTTGTTCTGAGAAATAGTATCGCTTCCATCAGATCCTCCTTCATAGATGACCTTAGATCTAATCTCATTATTTCAAGGCTAGAGAATGGCCTCTCTACATTAACTTGGGTTGTTGACCACAGAGGCTCCTTCGAACTCTTCTACTTCTTTGAAAGCAAGTGAAAATTTTGCTGAAATCTGGTCAGTCTGTTTGCTATGGGAGTGGAATCTTTTCCCCTGTGGTAATACTTTGCCTGCTCCATGTCATCCAAATACTTTTCAAAAGGAATCTCCTCATCTGATGAGGCCGAAGATATAGGAGCAGTAGCACTGGCAAGACCCAATTCCTCCTGCTCTTGCACTGTATTGAACTAACTGTACCAACTAAATATGTATTTTGGGAGTTTGAGTTGGTCCATTTTATAACGACTCCAACTCCTGCAAAATGGGCACCAACTCCACAGCCTAGCATCTAAGGGTTTGTTCACACTGTTTTTTGGGGTGGTTTTTTTAGCGCGTTTTACTAGCTGGAAAGCGGCCAAAAATCAGCCTCAGACAAGTTTCAAATTGTTCCTCATTGAATATAATGTAAAATACGAATTGTCGTACACATGAAGTGTATTTCACAAGCGTAGTTGCGAGCCGTTTTTTGGAAGCAATTCCAATAATAAGTGACTTGTCAATTCTTGAGGCATTTTTCGCTTGTAATTTCCCCATAGTCAACAACAGGGATAGGATGCTTAAAAAAAGAAAAAACTTCAAAGAACGCTTCAAAATAAGCCTTTAAATCAGGTGTGTTTGGAAGCTGAGTTTGAAGTGTAAATTTACACTGCAAAAAATGCAGTGTGAACATACCCTAAAGGTACACTTACATATAGCAGAGTTTTTAGGAACACTATTATCGCTCACCAGCCCCCGATATCATTTGCGGAATAAGAGGAACATTTAGACCATAACAACCATTTTGTATTTACAGTTTGGTTTTCTTACTTGATAGTTGTACTAATAATAGTACATTTCCTCACCGTTCTGCTTGGTTTGGAAGGCTTTCTTTGTGCCGATTAAGATATCTGTTTTAAAGTGACTTGCAATATTTTATTTTACAGACTAATCTGCCAATCTTTAAATTGAAAGAATCTTGTGTCCGCCGAAGATATAGTGATTTTGAGTGGTTAAGGTGTGAACTCGAAAGGGAAAGCAAGGTAAGCGATTAGTCTTCTTTACTTTATATGCATTTTATTGTATGTATACTTTAGTGCAAGCCCACATTCAGACAGCCATAGTAAGCTCTTCATGTGAGCTATATATTTTGTGCCAAGAATTAGATCAGCTCAGGTTATAATAAAGCAGGAAACTTTCCCCATAGTTGAATTTTTTTTTTTTTTTTATTTAATGCATTGTTTGGTGCAAACATTATACAGCCTGTATGAAGCCATGCTGCAATAGTTTGAACGTGGCCTAGGCTACGGTCACCCAATACAAACTTATTAAAAGGAAATTGGCAGTGGAGCTAAGGTATCCTGCATCAGACATCTAAAACAGAATGGTCACAAAAAATTAGGAAAGGAGTTTTCCAGAACACACTGATAAAATAAAATAAAAATTTATTCCAAAAGTTAAAATCCATGACTGCTGACGCGTTTCGAGGAGATACCTCGTACCTACCAGTAAGAATAAATATGTCAGATAGCAGCCATGGATTTTAACCTTTTAAAATAAAGTTTTTTTTAATTTTTTTCAGTGAGTGCTGGAAAACCCCCTTTCCCAATTTATGTGACCCTTCTTGGATACATCCGTAGTCTGGCGGATTTTTTTCCGTGCACCAGCAACACTAGTTACATGAGGTCCTTGCATCTCATCTCATTTCATTTCTCTTATGGTGAGCAAAAAAAAAAACACCTATTTTTTGGATCTGAAAACAGACATCAAAAGTGAACATGCAGGTAAATCTTCAGTGGTTCATTATTCCTTGTAAATTTTGACCAAAGCTTCTGAATATTAACAGATTATGTCAGGATTTGGGCTCGGAACAAGGGTCAGCTAGGAAAATAATAATCCTGGCAATATGGATTTGAGTTGGTTAATACAGGTGAATATGTAGTATAGAACTAGTATAAAATATAACCCCAAATTATTTGGATCTTAATTTTCTGTGAAGTGCCAGCCCAATGATCATTCTGCACCATTAGGTTAGGTCCACATGGCATAGGCAAAATACCGGTCGGCTTCTGTCTTAAGAATCCGTCTATAGTTGGTGGGTGGTCGTTAACAAGTTGATAGCCATGCCAGAAACCACGTCTAAAACCGCTCAGACATTTCTTTTTCAGTGCCCAAAACAGCGTTCCAAGAAGCGCTGATACGCGCATAAAAAGCTCATCGTGAGTGAACTGCAATGCTGTTTCACATAGGAATCAATGAAAAGGGGGCGTTTTGTGGCTTTTGTGATGCTGTTTTGGGTAAAGATATGCTCCGAAAACAGTCTCAACATACCCTTAGGAGTAATTCTCATCTCCTACTTTTGCAGACAAGTTCCCTAGTTCTTCCACCTCTCTCTGCTCTCACAGGCTCTAACAGTGATTAAGATGAGGACTCCTCCCTGCTTTGTTCCTTATCTTGTAAAAACAGAGTTTGTTTACAATACTTACTGACCAACTTTAACCCTTTAGAGCTCTGTAGTCTTGTGCACTAAAGTTTTCAAACCTCCAGCATTAATGTCACTGCAACAGGGTCAGATAGGAATGGCAGAGATGATATGCCAATCACTGCTATAGATCCACCCACAGCCTGATCAGAAAATATTAAACTGCCTCTGGAAAACAGTGTGGGAAGAACACAACCGTTTAATGAAGAATTAATCTTCTAATATGTAAAAAAATGTTTTCTTGTATTTGAAGCATCTCTTATGAAACATAAATGCCAAGATGTAGAAAATAATATTCATAAGCCATAACTCCTAGGCAGCAGGCCGCTGTCTTGGGGTTATACTAGATTCTGATCTGTCCTTCACCCCTATATCCAATCCCTTGCCCGTCCTGCCACCTGCACCTCAAGAACATCTCCAGAATCCGTCCTTTTCTCACTATGGAAACAACTCAAACCCTCATTGTTGCTCTTATTCTTTCTCATCTTGACTACTGTAACTCCCTACTTGTTGGTCTCCCTCTCTGTAAACTCTTCCCTCTCCAATCTGTCCAGAATGCAGCAGCCAGGCTTGTCTTTCTTTCCAGCCGCTATACTGACGCCTCTACCCTGTGTCAGTCACTGCACTGGTTGCCCATTCAGTCCAGAATACAGCATAAACTAATCACTGTCACCCATATGGCTCTCCACAGCGCTGCACCCCCATACATCTCCTCTCTTATCACTGTCTACCACCCGACCCGCTCTCTCCGCTCTGCTACTGATCTAAGATTACACACCTCACTCATCCGAACCTCCATGCCGTCTCCAAGATTTTGCACGTATTGCACCAGTTCTCTGGAACATGTTACCCCATGTGATCAGGCAAACTCACAACCCTCACAGTTTTAAGTGAGCTCTGAAAACCCAAATCTTCTTAGACAAGCCTACCAAGATCCCTAATTGTTAACCCCCAAAATTCTGTCACACATTTGTCTCTTCCTGCATTTTGGTACCCACAGGCACTTATCTGTATATAGATGTACAGTCTGGGTGGCAGGTTCATCCATTTTTTTATGTATACTGCCCCATATTTATGTAGCATGGCTGGACCATTGTAAACTAAGCACTTGTCACCCTTTGTTTCACCCGTACACCATAATAGATTGTAAGCTCTTTCGAGCGGGCCCTCACACCGCGTGTTCATTTGGGCAGTAGCTTTTTTAAAATGTCTGGTTTGTCTGTGATTATTCCCTCTATATTGTAAAGTGCTGCGGAATATGTTGGCGCTATATAAATAAAGATTATTATTATTATAAGCCTCTAAAAGTACAGTTCTGAGAAGATGGCTGGCTTAAGGCAGCAAACTAGATTTTGTTATCATTATCTTGAGTAGCAATCGATATATAATTTCTAAATTTCTGGATACATTTGCATATCACTAAAAAAAATTATGTAAAACTTGTTAGCAGAAAACATTTATTTCTTCCAGGCTGCGTCCATATTTGTTATACTATGAACTTCTTTAGCACTTACTACTTTTGTAGCTAGCGGCTGCGTGCCAATGATGACAGTAGGCACCCCTGTCGTCGTCTCCATTTTATATTAAAACTGTGTGATAAATCTGAATTTAAGAATACAGAAGCACAATCATTTTGATAAGGCAAGCAAAACCAATTAATAAAACCGGACTAAAGCTTAACGCCTCCATTGTTTCAAATAAAAGGCTGTTTAACGCAATCAACAGCTTTTGGTGCATTGATTGATGGTAATGCCCTGTTGCCAAAGTTATAAGGTTTGGCCTGGATGTTTACAAAAAAAACCCCATCTTATATTAAGAGGTAGTTTTACCAGACATAAAGCCTGTTTGATCGGGGGTTAATTAATAATTCTGCACACATTGAGGATAAATTGTTAGAAATATATTTTTAATAGGATTTTTCCGACTGTATTTAACAAGGCACTTGCAGGTTTAACTTCTTCCTTGTTGACATACGTTTTTGTTTTGGGAAAATTTTTTTGTATCTTTTTTTTCCACATTTCAGACATGAAATCTGAATAAATTTGGATATCTTTCCCCAAGTTCTCACAGTGTTGGGAGGAATTTTTTGGGCCCTTCCCCCTTAAAGAACTGGTGTAAATTTTAGATATATAAAATCAGAATAAACCTTACCCAATTAGGATTACCAAAATTATTTATATTTGCAAAATGCAAGAATGAGTGAGAGAGAATTTAAGGCATTTTTATTACCTTCTGCAAAGTCAAAGTTTACATACCTAGTATTACTATCCCTTTTTTAAAAAATTTGGGACCCATATGATGATGTCATGTCTTTGGAAGCTTTGATGGTTTTTTGGGCAACATCTGAGTTTTTTAGGAGAACCTGTGGAGTTTTTTTTAAAGCACCCCAGAAACACACTGCTTCTGTGTGTAACATCATGGGAAAGCTAAAGAAATCCCCAAAGATATCAGGAAGAGAATCATGGCTTGCCAAGTCTGGATATCCTTGGGTTCAATTTCCCAGAACCTGAAGGTGCCTCTTTCATCTGTACAAACAGAGGAAATGTCCACCCTCTACGCTCAGGAAGGAGACTTTTTCTGGTTCGAAATGAACATGTTTTGGGTTGCTGTGCATAAAAACCAAGAAAAAAAGAGCAAGACCTTGTAAGATGGGGCGGAAGCTTGAAAATTTGTGTCATCATTCCAGTAAACGAGTACTGTTAAACATGGGCTAAAAAGGCCCCACTCTCCAGGGGGAAGCTATTACCCCAAAAAAAAACATTAAAAGCCTTTTACTGTTTGCAAATGAATGCAGGAAAAAGCCCTACTTTTTTGTGAATGTCCTGTGGTTGCGAAATAAAATTAAAAACTGTTTGGTCATAATGCCCAAAATTGTTATGTTTGGAGGAAAGAGGGAGAAGTTGAAGCCTAAGAACACATCCCAATGTGAAACATGGGGTGGCAGCACCATGTTGTGGGGTTTTTTTGCCTGAGGATTGCTGATAACTTTACAAAATGATGGCATCTGAGGAAAAAAGATTTTGTGGCAATACTGAAGAAATCTAAGACATCAGTCAGGAAGTTGAAGTTTGGGGGGAAAAATGGGTCCCCAAATTGACAATGACCTGAAGCATACCCCAAACGGTTACAAAGGGGGTTAAGGATAACAAGGGGAGAGTAAAATTTTTTATATATATATATATATTTTAATTTATATATATTTTATTATATATATATAATATATATATAATAATATAACCCCCGATTCTTCGAACATAGGATAAATCTCCCCCCCCCCCCCCCAAAAAATTTTGGGAAAAAGTGAGGTGGTCTTGTAGTCCAAATGTGCTTTTATGGGGGGTAGGGGGGTGTGGGGAGTTGATGTGGGTGGCAAAATTTAAAGGGGGGGGGGGGGGGTTTTTTTTTCCCCCCCCCAAATCTTTATTTTTTTTTCCCTACCCCCAAAAAAAAAGGGGCTGTAAAAACGGGGGAATCGGCTGAACAGTACGCCGGCTCCGTCCTGCTTTTAAACTTTAGATGTGCAGCGCTGATTTTGGGGAAAAGGATTCTGCCTTTAAATGGTTAAGTCCCTAGGAGGATTACTATTGGGAAACAAAAAAAAAAATGTGAAGTTTTAACACTCCATTTTCCCTTTTAAAAAATAAAAAATAAAGTTACAAGTTTGGTATCGCCGCACCCCAATTCATATCCCCAAAAAATTGGAATAAAAAGTGATCAAAAAGTCACATCTATCCAAAAATTGTACCAATAAAAACTACACTTCAGCCCGTACTTTTTGTTTTAATTTTTTTTCCTATTTTCCTCCTCTAAAATCACCTCTACATATAAATAAATCGTATTTTTTGGACCGAAACACGCACCTAGGTTTTCATGGACGTGGAGATACCAATTATGTAACTTTTTATATTTGTAAAATGGCTAATGGGGTGATTTTAAAAATTTTCTATTTTTTTTCCCTTTTTTACCCTCATAATTTTTTATTTAATTTTATTATATGTAATAATTAATAAAATATTAAACAATATTTTACACACGCCCCGTCCCTGGGTTACGAACGGGATAGGGACTATAGGTTTGTTTTTAGGAAATTGTTGCAAGTGGGGAACAGGTTATTTTTTAAAGAATTCTAGAAAAAAAATTTTTTAAATTGGGACAGTGCAGGGAACAATTGTTACCTTTGTTTTGCTGTCTGTGCCCTTTTAGAAGATTTTTACCTAATTCCTGTATTCATGTGCAGCTGTGGCATGCTGGCATTGGTTTCATGGGGCGTGATCAGGTTGAATGTGCCACGCCCCAAAATTCCTTTTGAAATAGGGGACGTATGAAAGTCAGAAGATGTAAGCGGGGATGCCTGTGTGTGTGTGTGTTGTTTGTGTGTTTTTACTTTTATAAAAATATTAATATTTTATATATTTTATATATTTTTTTATATATTATATATATATAATATAATTATTTTATATATATATATATATATATAAAAAAAAATTTTATATTTATTATATATTTTTTTTTTTTAAATTTAAAATTTTTTTTTTTTTTTTTTTAAAACAAAAAAAAAAAATTGCCAAGTAAGGCCTTGTCCCCATGGCACGGGTTTTTCAGACGGTTTTCGGTTTTGAAAATCGTCTGCAAACTGGGAGAAAACTTTTAACACGGTCCTCTATGGAAAAGCCGTGCAGCAGTCCCCACTGCACGGGTTTTCCGCCCGGCGGTTATTGAGACCACCGGCAGCCTGAAGAACATGTGAAGGGGGAGGGCTTTTCTCCGCTAATTACCCCTGCGGCCGTGTGCATGGCACGAAAACAGTTCAAATACCGGTCAGATAAACCGACCGGTATTTGTCCTGTGCCATGTAAACGGCCCCTAAATGTTGCTATCTGTCACTATATGTCTAAAGAGAGAGAGATATACACATGTATATTTGCATTTACTTGGTATCCCGATGTTAGAAAACTGAGACGTTTTACAAGTTTGTTAACATTTTTAAAGATCTGTTTCAATTCGAAATAATTTTTAAAAATAGTTTTGTAATTATCTGATTTATTAAAACACAACCTTTTTCATCCTGCACAGTGATGCTATTTTTATATAATACAAAAAATATTATATAACCGTATATACTCGAGTATAAGCCGACCCGAATATAAGCCAAAGCACCTACTTTTGCCACAAAAAAACGGGAAAGCTTATTGACTTGAGTATAAACCTTGGGTGGCAAATGCAGCGGCTACTGGTGAATTTAAAAAAAAAAATAAATACCAATAAAATTACATAGGCAGGTTTATGTCCCTATAGGCAGGTATATGTCCCCATAGGCAGGTTATAGGCCAGGGGTGTCAAACTGCCGGCCCTCCAGCTGTTGGGAAACTACAACTCCCATCATTCCCACTGTTATAGATTATACAAATGCATGATGGGAGTTGTAGTTTCCCAACAGTTTGGAGGGCCGGCAGTTTGACACCTGTGTTAAATTTAGGCATGGGTTTATGTCCCCATAGGCAGATTATAGGCAGGGTTGTGTCCCCTTGGGCAGCTGTAGGCAGGGTTGTGTCCCCTTGGGCAGCTGTAGGCAGGGTTATTGAAATAAAAAAAAAAAATTACAAGTACGGCATTTACCTCGCTCCGTCGCAGCTCCGCCTTCCGGGCGCTCCGCTCCATCTTCTCACCGGCACAGAGCGCGTGAGGTCATTAGGCCGCGCACGCAGTGTAATGACACGCACGCTGTCTGTGCCAGAAACTCCAGACAGCCGTGAGTCTGCGGCCGGCCGGAGTCCACTGTGGAGCACGGAGCGCTTGCTCTCTGCTCCGCAGTAATATCTCTTTACCTGTATGCGCTCCGGAGGAGTCGCATACAGGTGAAGAGATCACCGACAGTGCCCGGACCACTGAAGTGCCCGGACGCTGACAGCTGTACTTGGCATTCAGCTATATGCACTCCCTGAGGAGTCGCACATAGCTACAGTGTCCCTGCCGGCGCACGGGCCATCGCAGCGCCGACAGTGACTAAAGTATAAGCCGAGGTCGGATTTTTTAGCACTTTTGTTTGTGCTGAAAAACTCTGCTTATACTCTAGTATATACGGTGTATATATATATTTGTTTACTTGGCATCTCTGTTATAAAATTCCATGTTAAAGTTGTCTCGTAACTACAGACGTGTTACCGTATATACTCGCGTATAAGCCGAGTTTTTCAGCACAAAAAATGTGCTGACAAATCCCCCCTCAGCTTATACTCGAGTCACTGTCGGCGTCGGGTGCTGCGATGGCCCGTTTAGCCAAGGGACGCTTCAGTTATATGCGGCTCCTAGGGAGCGCATATAACTGAATCCCGAGTCAGTGACAGCGATCGGGCGCTGCGGTGGCCTGTGCGCTGTCCGCTATCCCTTCCCCGGCATGCGACTCCTCCGGAGCGCATGCAGGATAAGAGATACCACTGCGGTGCAGAGAGCAAGCGCTCCGTGCTCCGCAGTGGACTCGTGGCCGTCCGGAGTTTCCGGCACAGGCAGCTTGTGTCATCACGCTGCGTGCGCGGCCTGATGGCATCACCCGCCTGTGCCGAGAAGACCGAGGACAGCGCGCGGGAGACGGAGCAGCGGGGATCGAGGGGAACTGTTTGTTTTTGTTTTAAAACGATGCCAAACCCTCCTATTTAAATCTATACCTGATAGTACTGCCTATACCCCCTATACCGCCCGTATTCTATACCTGCCAATACTGCCTTTACCCGCCCAGACGATCTATACTGCCCTATCCTGTTAGATGCCTTACCCGCCAGTCTATCTATACCTGCCCTAACCTGCCCAGTACTGCCCCATACCCCCCTTTAGAAAGCCTAAACCTGCCTAGGGGCCTATGCCTGTTAGGGGGACCTATGCCGCCTATACCTGCCTGGTGCCTATTCTGCTATAGCCCGTCTGGGGGGCCCTTTCCGCCTTAGTGCCCAGGGACCTTACCCGCCTATAGCCTGCCTAGGGGGGCCTAAAACCCGCCTTACAAGCCTATAAAATTTTATACCCCTATACCCCGCCCATGAGGGGCCCATACCTGCCTATGGGGGCAAATTTCCCGCCCTTGCCGCCTAGGGGGGCAATAGCTGCCACAAGCGACGTTTCTGCTCTCTCCAGAGCCTTTTCATCTTGACAAAGGCTCTGAGGAGCAGAAAAGTCCTTGGGGTATGGAGGAATAATTTACCCTACACCATTAATTTTTTTGGGTGCCGTGGATTTTTTTTTTTTATATATATTATATGTGGTTTTAAAAATTTTATATAAAAATTTGGTGTGGAAAATAATGTTCTGCAATCGTATGATTCCCCAGCAATTTCAATTTTTTAAAGTTATATACTGTGCCAGGTTATTTTTTCCGTCATGTCATGGAACTCTTTTGCAGTTTTCTGCTGTTTTATATAGTGCCATTTTAACAAATACTTGTTTTAGAAGGGAAAAACAAACATGTCGGTATTGATGAAAAAGTAATAAGGTTGTGTTAAAGTCCAAATAAATTCAGAGATGGACTCGGAGCAGTGCAGATTTAAAGCAGATACAGCGACAGTAATTGAAGTAATATATACTTGTAATTACAGTAAGTTGCTATGAGTAGTCTGTCCATGCCAATCGCTTTTTTAGGTAGTGACCTAGCCTTTTGGATTTCATACATGGTTTTAGTCTCTTTTAGAAGTGTAGTTCCAATTTTTACCTTTTTAATCCTTTTAAACATAGATGTATAAACAGCAGACATTTCTAACCTTGAATTGTACAGCTGTTTGTATGGATCAAATAACTGATTTAATGCTAGTTTTCACGGGCAATTACAACATTTTAACCAAACACTGAAGGAACATGAGTGCAAACTTTGCTTTCTACCCCCACAATTCAGATATAATTAATTTGAAGAGGTTTTTTTTTAAAAAAAAAAGTTTTTATTTGCATATTTATATCTTTAAAAACTGCATTGTACTCTAATTTAGTTGTAATTAAGGCTTCTGAATCCACTCCATACATCTACACCATGCATCGCTATGGTGTTAAATGGGTATCATATTACCTATGTATGCATTTTTAAAGCTAAAGATTACCAGATACATTGCTGTTCTAATTTTGCTTTATTTCAATTAAAGTAATTCTTATCTCTTGCTTGTTTTACACAATTTTCACTAGTCATTGATCACCTCTCTCTGCTTTAGCAGCCCTGGAAGATGGCGTTACTCCTGACAAACTTTAACTCTTTAGAGCAGCGGTTCTCAACCAGTGGGTTGCGACTCCGGCGGGGGTCGAACGACCAAAACACAGGGGTTGCCGGCCGGCCGGAGAGCTGCGGGGGGCGCCGTCAGGACAGAGAGTTGGGTGCTGCGGAGACTTGCGGAGGACGCTGTGGGCGCCGCACATTGCAAGCAGCTGCAGGGAGTAGGGCAGCGGCAGCGCAGTTTGAACTACTGAGGGGGGGGAGCAGTGGCGCCGTTACTCGCAGCATTGGTGATCAGTGACGATCCGGGTGAGCGGCGCGTGCGGCGAGCACGACTTACGTCCCCCGTCCTTGTGGGCGGTGCGTGCTTTCACGTGCTCACACTATGTAATCAAGCATAAGGAACAGCCCTGCCGTACTCCGTGCAGGGAAAATCGCTGATACTGCATGGCGGGCTGTTCCTGACTGCAAGGTAATTTAGTGTTAAACACACAAATCCATGCATCATGTAATGTCTGTTATGTACAAGTAATATGTTATTAACCGGGTTACTTGTACCACACACAGCCATCACATGATATACCGGGGGGCTGAGAGTGGCACATGAGGGGGTCACATATGTAACCCCCCCAGTGCCAACACAGCCTCCCCCGGACAAAATTACTCTATGTAACGGTCTGCGTGGTACTTTATATTAGTGACATGTAAAGGGACTGCTCAGAGGCTCAAAATATGTAAAACCCCCCATGTGCCAATCACAGCCTCCCCCGGACAAGGTTCATCTATGTAACGGGTCTGTGTGGTACCTTATATGTATGTGACATGTAAAGGTACGCTCAGAGGCGTCACACATATGTAACCCCTCATGTAGCAAAATTACAGTTTTTTAAGTTGCCATCAAAATTATTTTTTGGTTTGGGGTCACCGCAACATGAGGAACCGTATTGCGGGGTCACGGCATTAGAACGGTTGAGAACCACTGCTTTAGAGCTCTGTAGCAGTGTGCCCTTATTTTAAACCCCCTCCATCGCCAATGTCCCTCTAACAGGCTCACCTTAGACTTGCAGAGCTGAAATGTCAGTCACTGCTCTAGAATCGCCCACAGCCTGCACAGGAAGTTCAGTTGGCTGTGAAAAACCAGGTTCTGTGAAACGGCCAGGTGAGGAAACTCTTTTAACGTGAGCTGAACTTGCAGAACCATGCTGTAGAATACTGCTGCTTCAAGAACTGTGATTGGCGCTAATGATTGAGGACTGTAACCCACTCTCCAACTTGATTGCGGGTTGCCAATGCATTGCTCTGGCTGTCGATGGACTATCAAAGGTACAGCATTGTGAATCTTTAACCTCTTAGTGATGCAGCAATTTTTTGATTTTTGTTTTTTCCTCCCCGCCTTCTGGGTACCATAAGTTTTTTTTTTTGTTTTTTTTGTTTTTTTTTTCTTTCTACATAGTCGTATGTGTTTTTTTTTTTTTTTCTTTTTTTTTTTTTTTTTTGTGGCATAAGATCTACTTATTATGGTGCCATTGTTCATACTTTATAAAGTACTGGGAAACCACAAAAAAATTCTGTGAGGAATGGAGCCTGGAAGAAAAGAATTTGTGGAGGTTTCACTGGTTATTTTAAATGACGTGCTATTTATATTCTGCGGGTCACTACAATTTATAGTTTTTCATTAGGTTTTACTACTTCAAAAAAAAAATTCTTGTTTTTTAGTTTTGCGATGCAGCACAGTTTTCTGCAACCAATAACTGTTTTTTAATCGATGGACCGGAGTGAGGTCTCATTTTTTGCAGATTGATTTTTTTCTTGGTATTATTTTGGAATATATGTATCTTTTTTGATCACTTTTTATTCCAATTTTTGGGGAGATGTGAAATGAACAAAAAACCTGCAGTTTTGGCTTTTGGATTTTTTGCTCTTCTATGGTGTTCGATGTACAGGGTAAATTATGTTTTATATTTTAAAAGTTTGTACTTTTACACATGTGGCAATACCAATTATGTCCCTTTTTTAATTTTCTATATTTGTAAAATGGCAAAAGAAGGTTGTTTCGAAACTTTAATTTTTTCTAATATTTTGAAACTTTTATTTTTTTTAATTCCACATGTAATCCCCCAGAGTCCTTGACCACCAGGGGCCTGATCTCTTGTACACAGTTCTGCATTTGTTATACATTGCATAAGGGTGTACCAAGAGGGCACTAACATTGCTTCCTGCCACAGGCATGCATTACTTTCTGCCATTGGCAGAAAGTAATAGGATCAGTGAGAAGAAGCCTTTATGCGGCTGCATATATTTATGGCGTAGAGTGGGAAAGGGTGAAACTTCCCAAGTAGAGCTAAAAAAAAATATAAATATGTCCCTTAAGGACTGTCACATGTACACCAACAGACAACAGTGAAAATACAGCTTGTCCCACAGAAAGCAAGCCCTTGCACAGCTCAATCAATTGCAAAAATGAAGATCTAGCTCTAACAATGTAGTGAGCTAAGAAAAAGTAATAATGTTGGAGAACAGTGTGTATTTTACAGGACTGTCGAGTCGGAGCCTATTTTGCAGGAGTCGAAGTTGTCATAAAATGGACCGACTCCCAAAATATATAATAAGTTGGTCCACTTAGTTTGATGCAGTGCAAAGAGCAATTTTATATACAATCATCTTACCGATCTTATACATAAATGTGACTTGCAAGTATTTAGCATCTGCTTAGTTCTGCAGAATCTTGTCATGTAACTGAATTGTTACTGTTTTGCTCCTAAAAATAAAAATGTTAATTTTTATTTTTTGTTAGTATTTGGGAAATCCACCTTTTTGGTTTTTCACTGCCTGAATCCTTCTGGGCTCTGGATCAGATTCAAGCATATCTTGACCAAAATCTGATCCCAAGTCTCTTCTACACATTCAAAAGATCAACACGTTGTTACCCTTTTGCTTGCCAGTGTCTGTTCTAGCTAAATAGCTTGATTATTGTATCATAAGGTGATAAACAGCCTGATGTAACCATTTTACTACAGTAAAGTTATCACTTAAACATGCGCCATGAGTCGGAGGTTTAGGAAATTGAGGAGTTGGGGCTTTGACTTGACGACTCCACAGCCCTGGTATTTTATACTATAAACAGTACCAATTAAAGCCACCCCTAGCTGTGTTGGAATATAATGCGGTCCTACCAGAGTTGTCTTACTATACTCAAATACCTGGGGTTTTTTTAACATTATATTTTTTGGTAATTAAAGGTGTTTTTCACTACAAGAAATTTTTTTTTTTTATGTTACAGTTAAACCCGGGTTTAAATTCGGGCGAATTTGCCCCGTTCGGGGGACGGGGGGGAGGGGGGGAAAACCCGGGGGGGGGTTGCCCGGATATACAGCGGGCCGGGAAAAGCCCCCGAAAATTTACTAAACTTTCCCCCCCCCGGGGGGATTCGCCCGGGGGGAAGGGATATCCCCAAGGTTTTTGGACTGTGAATTACCGTAATGATGGGCCGTATTTCGGCCCGTAATTGGGCACTTTCGGCGGTAATTAGTGGACCGAATACAGGCCATTTTAAGCGTTGAACATGCTTAAAGGTCTTTTAAAAACAAGTCACTTTGCAATATGTGTCCATTAACAGTATCCTACCTATTCCTAGATATCCCCTCTTGTATGAGCAGCATCAGCTCCTCAGGTCACAATAGCTACAGACCTGTTCCATCTCTCCTGATAGGCTGCCAGCACTTGTTGCTATAGCTACCGACTTGGTTTCTACTGCAGCCTAGTAGGAGCCAGTAAACACACCCCTGAAGTCAAATAAAAACCAAGAAAACAGGACTGAGGTAAGAAGAATCAATGTAGTGAGACAAGCCCTTCAAGTCCTAGTATTATAGATGACTTAAAGAAGTTGATGCTTTTCCATCCAATTGGCCGCAAACTGAAACAACTTGTCGAGACTCCCGGGACCTTGAGACGCTGATGAAAAATCATCCTTACTGCTTTTGTTTATTTTTTCCTTCCCTTTTTCCTAGGTTGTGGTGCCCCCTCTACCTGGCAAGGCTCTTTTCCGACAGCTTCCATTCAGAGGAGATGAAGGAATCTTTGATGAATGTTTCATCGAGGAAAGAAAGCTAGGGCTCGAGCAATTTATAAACAAGTAAGTGTGATCCTCGGCGTCTCAAGTACTAGGAAACGATTCAGCAAGGTATAAAAAGACTGTATTACGGAGGGGCACAGTTTAATCCCTGCACTGAATGAGTTAAAAGAAATCCTCCTTATTGCTGACCTTCTATTTGTTGTGTATAGTTAATGTATGCAGATTGCCTACGAAATTGATGGCGCTGAAACAAATAGTTACATGCTATACCATAGCTCTCCCTGGTTTTAACATATGCCCTGGTGCTGGAACAATGCCACTTACAAAGCCTGGGTAATCATTTGCATTGATTGCAGATTGTAGTATTATCTTTAGTTGTGAAATGTGCCCGGTGTATTTAATCACGTTGGTCTTGACATCACTGCTGCTTTCATTTGAAACACCTTAATATTTTCATAGGTGTAAAACTTGGATCTGCCATAAAATCGCTGCTATTCGGCTCGCCGTTGACCTTTCTTTTCTTTCCGTTTCAGAGTCGCCGGCCACCCCTTGGCACAGAACGAACGTTGTCTTCACATGTTTTTACAAGATGAAATAATAGACAGGAACTATACGCCATCCAAAATAAGACATGCTTGACAAGGGGGAAGCAAGTGAAATCCTGTGACTGTATAACATTATTTTATTATGTTGTTGGCATGTTACAATCTGCTGTAATAAACGTAACATACTAACCCCTATATTATACAATGTTACTTTTAATTTCCACTTCGGAATCGGGTGCAATTGCCACTAAAATATGATCACACATACCGTTAACCTCAAGGTGCTTGGACAGGGTTCCATGATGCCATGTAACGTCCACTTAGATTTTCTACGATGTCCTCTGAACCAAACTTAAACATATCGAACATAGTGTGTTTATAGCGCAGAGTCAAACTGTGATCAGTGGCTCGTGCTCATCAAGGGGTTAATAAAATCCACATGGGTATAGTAAGACTAAAGACAACCGTGATAACTGAGTTGTAATCAGTTGTGTCCAGGTCTTCCAGGAAAAGGCCGTTTCTGCAGGCTGAGAAGCTTGCTCGACATGAGCGCCTCAAAGTAAGAAATGTGAAAGTCCTTATTCTGCGTCAGGAATCTCGCAGCATCTTTGGCAATCATTTCTCCCGTCCTTTGTCTGTGGGTAACGTCTTATTGTTTTGTCATTTCTTCTAGTGTTGATTGTTCATGTTTATCGTGATCTGTTTTGTCATTTGGAAAGTCCTCATGCAATTTCTGCCTCTTTTTTTGAGCTGAGTAGTTGGATGAAATAATGTTTGTGTTGAGGACCAAGATCATTTTTCGGTAATCACTGATTTGATTGTAATGGATGCTCACTATAGTTGCCTTTTTTTTTTTTTCTTTTTTTCACAAAAGCTGCTTCCACCTTGGCAGTGATGCTACTTGCGATAACCGGCAATTTTTGTTTTTAATTGGGAAAACAATCTAGCAGTCACTTTTACACATCATTTATCATATATATCTAGAATAATTAGGTTTGGCAGCTAACTAGCACTAACAAAACTGTCACTCGAATGTTTCTGCCACTGTGCTGTGTATTCTATATATCTTAATGTGTAATCTTTACACATTGATTCTTAAAAGCTTGCAAAAGACTGTATAATAAATGTTACAAAAATTACTTTATACAAGTATTAAACATCTTTATATGACTTGTCTACATTTTTGAAATAAAAGTTGGAAATTAAATCTTGAAATAAAAGTTTTTATTTACAATGTTTAGATTTATTTTTCTAGGTATTGACAGGAACAGGATTATGTAGTTGCTATATATGTGTGGTAACATATTTGGCTGGTAAAATCTGGTGCTTTGTTTTCCTGTGCCTGCACGATCGCTGGTGTAATACAGATACCAGCCATTTTTTTTTCAATATGTTTTATTGAGTATTTCCATGTAAAACAACAATGTGAATCATACAGAAATACATGTAAGCATTGTACATATAAGAATCATCACTTTAATCAAATAAACAATCTCTCTTCATTCAGGGTTAATATTTCTCAAGGATCATAAGGAGATACCCATTTTCTACTTTAATCCCTTTCCCACTAATTTTCTCCCTCCCCCCAACTTAATAAACTTGAGATAACAAGGGACAAACAACTGGTTCTATTTCTATAACCATTGTGACATAAGAATCTTATTCCCCATATCGCATCCCAAACAAAGTTCCTCATAGATACCAGCCATTTAACTCCTTGGATGCTGCAGTCAATAGAGACCGAGGTTAGAGGTTTGACCTCCTTTTCTCTTCCATCGGCACCCCTGCGATGCATTGCCTGATGGTTACATTATACATCGCAGTACAGTCATGTAGTGCAATGTATTAAAACAGTGATCAGTCGATCACTCAGTCTAATCCTGTAATGGGACAAATATAACAAATACATTTGTGAAAATGAAGAAAAATTTTTTTTAGAAAATTAAAGTTAAAAAAAATTACAAATGCTTATCACTCCACAAAAAATACACATAATTGGTATTGTCACATTCATGATGGCCTGGACTATAAAACGGTCATTTTATTTAACTCTTATGATGAATGCTGTAAAATAAACTAAGCTAGAACTGCAATTGTTGTTCATTGTGCTGCATAAAAAAATGGAATAAAAAAGCGATCAAAAACTCATTTAAACCACAAAATGACATGGAACCAATAAGAGTCCACTCATCCTACAAAAAAAGCACCAAAGCTCTGTTAATGCTTAACACAAGCCATCGAAAATTGTAATAACATGCAGTTTTATCTAGAAACTTTTTTTATTTTATTTTTTTTTTCCATTTTCACAGCCTAATGCAAAAAGAATAAACTAATCTGTGAAACACTTCTTTGGTCAAAATACTCACTAGCTGTATTAATTCTGTGATGTTTCATAAATAGGTTTGTGATGTGGTGTGTTTTTATTAAGTTTGAGCATCTGCAATACCAAGTTAAAATGAAGCCTTCACTTCTGCGACCTGTGGTTGAGTCAAATAGCACATTAGGGACACATGCAGATGTTTTTAAAAGTGGGGAAATCCAAAAAAAAAAAAAAAAAAAAAAAATTAATTTGGGTGTTTCACCTCCGCTTTAACTCTTTTTCACTTAGGCGTTTCACAGGAATTAAACAAAATTCCTAAATGCTGTTTTGAGTACTTTGGGATGTACATTCTTTAAAATGGGAGATTTGAGGGTGCCTAACCTACAGGTCCCTCAAAGCTATGTCAGAATTAAACTGGTCAGTTTTGGAAATTTGAAACATTTTATACTAAATTTAAAGCACGTATCCTTAAAACTGTGAAAGCATGTTTAATTTATGATTATACCCTATGCTCCCCACATAGAACAGCCTTATACAGTCTGCTCTACCTCCTACCTGAGGGCGAAGGGAGGGGGCAGCATGCCTTTCTCACATTTGTTTCATCAGTTCAGGCTGTTTGTATAACTGATTACATCAATACAGGTTTTTTGGTTACTGCAACGCAGGGGTGCTGGTTACAAGGAGCCTGGGAGGCAGGTGACAGCTCTGTAAACAAGAGAACATTGCAGGAGGTCTGCAGTTGACGTCCTCTCCCTTCCCTCTTCCGCGAGGGGAGACATGCCTCCTGGGAGGAGAGACGCGCCTACAGGGAAGAGAGACTCGCCCCTAGATTTGAAGCTGAAACAGAAAGTCTACAAAAGTGTGTAATGATAAAACCTCTTTAAAATCAGGTGTTTTCACAAATTTTTGCTCCGTTTCAGACTCTACTGCAAAAGCTAACAAAAAAATGTTCCACTAACCTAAACTGTATTGGTCCTCACTATAAGTTACAGTGTAAACATAGGCAGTCTAAAAACGCACCAGATTTTTCACAGTGGCTCATGCTGATTAATTTGGTGCAGTTTTATACTGTCGGCGAAAGTGCAAAAAGCCCATAATAAAATGTATTTTCTGGTACAACCACACAAGTAAATGAGGGCCATGATGTCTCTCAAAAAACAATCTCTGAGTCACTTGGATAAATAAAAGCATTCTAGAGATTTTCCCACATCAAGTGTCAGAATTTACCAAAATTGGGGTTTGGTCCAAAAGGGGTATTCTCATTTCACTGATTAGCTTTAAACATGTAGGCAAAGGTAAATGACTACCAAATACATTGCTGTTCTGATTTTGCTTTTTAGAACAGAGGATTGGCTGGTAACTGGGAAAGCTTGTGTACAAAAGCAGGGAATAAGATCTGTGCTAACAGGCTCTAGTGGCTGGGATGGTGACATCACTGCCAGACTGAGCCGATTTACATTACTTACCAGGGCAACCGATAAGGCAGTACAGGTGTACAGGGCCCGGCCAGTCTGTGAAGGGAGGGGGGGGGGGGGGCCCGCCAAGGCCGGCAGGTACCGCCCTCTTGCTTCACAACGATGAGAGACAACAGGCAGGAGGATTGTTCTCTGATATGAGCTACTGTCTGTATTATACTGTCTGGTGGGGAGGAGGAGACCCGCGCTGCGAGTCACAGCCCTTCTGTACAGTTTTACACAGATAATTTCACTGACTTCCTCTCCTCTGCGCAGCAGCAGGAGATTGGAGCAGCGGAGCCCCCACCTCATCCCTCTGGACTTTTATGGACGTGGCACTACCAGAAGTGGGTAACTATTTTTTTAATTTATAAAATGTTGATACTTTTATAAATTTACTTTAATATAAATATACTTTTTATTTTACACTTATTTGTAATCCCCTTGGGGCACTTGACAACTAGGGGGTTTAATCACTTGTATAACATTCTTAAAATGTAGTACATTTTGCAGATGGGTGTAACATGGTGCTTCTATTACTTCCTGCCTGATGAAAGGAAGTAACAGAAGTACTAACATGGCAGCTATGGAAGCTTTCATTAGGCTTCATGCTACCATGGCAAACGCTCATCACCCCGGAATCTTGTTGTGGGGGAAGTGAACAGTAATAAACGGTGCACAACATCTAAAGGGTTAAACAGCAGGTATTGGAGTCTGCTGTGAGCCCGCGCCATACTTCCTTACCCACAGTATGATTTACTCATACATCAAACTATTAATAAAACTTAAAGGCCTCTACACAGGTTAGACTTTAATGGCATTTCATAAAGATATACCACCAAAGCCTGATAGGTGCATGTGCCACCTCTGGAACTTGCATCTACCAGGGAACTGGCCCCAGAGATGTTGGCTCAGAAATGGAGAGCTGATCACACCTGTGCATAGCTCTCCATTCTGTTCTATTGGAGTTACAAGTACGGTAGAACACACTACTCACCCATACTCACCCATTTCTGAGCAGACATTTCTGGTGCCAGTTCCTGCATCTACCAGGCTTTGATGATATATCCTATTGATATGCCATTAAAGTCTATGCTGTTTTAGGAATTAGGGGTTAATTGTAGTTACCATAAGGTAATATTTACATTTTACTATAAACATTACCCCACTATATACACTTTTCATAATGGTTATGTACTGTACATGCATACATACAACTTCACTGCTTATCTTACAATAATACACTAAGGGTATGTTCACATGGCGTGTTGGGCCCATGTGAGCACAGTTCTTAGATGCATGTTTGGGGCCATTCTAAGGGACCCAAACATGCATCTAAACAACTGCAGTGTGATTTTACATGCTCACAATGTAAAACAGTATCGGCGTTCACATGAGTGATCGCCGATGCGTGTTTAATTGCATTGTTCGGATCCGTTCCAAGAATTGACATGTAAATTTCTTGGAGAAAAGACGCAATTTTGCTTTGTATATGTGTGTGTGTGTATGTGTGTATTTTATATATATATATAAATATATATATTTTTATATTATATTATATACACATTTGTATAGGTAAATAGATAAGTATATTACTAATAAATGCAGAATTTGGAATATATACACAGTGCAGATTTTAAACATAATGTTGCACACTTCTAGTGCTAAACTGATGCCATGGACCTTTTATAACGGAGTTGGGAGCAGAATAGGCATCTGGCAAGGGAAGACACTGGCATTTTTCTTTTCACTTTTTCTTTAACCCTTAAGGACCTAGTTTTTGGCCTCTCTGACAGCCCTATTTTTTAAATCTGGCATGTGTCACTTTGTGAGATAATTTTTTGACACTTTTACCTATCCATGCGATCCTGAGAATGTTTTCTCGGGACACATTGTGCTTTAAGTTAGTAAGATAATTTTATCCTACAATCCTTGTTTTTCTTGTGAAAAATATCAAAATGTCATGAAAATTTTGAAAATCTGTGATTTTGAAAGTTACAAAATTTCTGCGTGCAACACAGATAATTATTCCCTACAAAATAGTTTATAACTAGCATCTACCATATGTCCACTATAGGTTGGCATTATTTTTTTAAATGTCCTTTTTTTTTTTTAATGACATTCGAGGGCTTAAAGAAATATAGTAGTATATTTCTCACATTTTCAAGAAAATTTGCAATATACATTTTTTTTTAGGGACCATTCCAGTTGTGACGTGGCTTTGAGGGGCCTGTATGTTAGATACTCCCATAAATGACGCCTTCTAAGAAACTAGACTCCTTAAAGTATTTACAACAGTGTTTAGGAAGTTTGTTAACCCTTTAGGTATTTCACAGAAATTAAAGCAAAGTGGAGGTGAAATTTCAAAATTTCACTACTATTTTTGCAGATTTTCAATATTTATCCATTATTCACTGGAATACGGTAAATGTGACTAGGTAAATGCAATGTAATATTTCCCCCAGGTCTGCCATTTTTAGAAATATCCCATATGTGGCCCTAGTGCATTATTTGGCTCAACCATAAGCCCCAGAATAGGAGGGAGCACCTACTGGACTCTGGGGTCTCATTTTCAATGCAATTTTATTTAGGCGCCATTTCAGGTTTGAGGACACCCTAAGGTGCTAAAACTTAATAAACACCCCTAAAAAGACCCCATTTTGGGAAAAACTAAAACCCCTTAAGATATATACAGGTGTGTAGTGGTATATCGACGCCACAGGTGATTCACAAATTTTTTTTTTAGCATTAGCTGTGAAATTTAAAAAAAATGTTTTCCAATAATCTGCAATTTTAGCTTAAAATGTTTCATATATACAAGGAATCCTGGAAAAAAAAACCCCCAAAACTTTGTTAAGCAATTGTTTCCCAAAGTTCGGCAATACCTACATGTGGGTGTAAACTGCTGTTTGGCGCCATGGCAGGGCGTATAAGGGAGGGAGCGCTTTTTTGGCTTTTGGAGTGCAGTTTTTTGGTGGGGCCATGTCGCATTTGCAAAGCCACCAAAGAACCAGAACAGGCGAAACCTTCCAGAAGTCGCTCCATTTTAGATTCAACACCCCTCATGGATCTCATCTAGGGGTGTATTGTGCATTTTGGGTGCACAGGTGTTCCATCGTTTTTTTTTTAGAATTGGGCCATGAAAATGGGGAGGGGGGGAGGAACGCAGTTCCACCATTGTTTTTTGGGCTTCAATTTTACAGCGTTCACCGTGCACTGTAAATGATGTGGAAAAACTTTACTTGGGGTTGGTACAATTGCAATGGTATAAATTTTATATAATTTTTTATGTTTTATTACTTTTAACACAATAGAAATAGGTCTATAAAAAATTGCGTTTTTTTTGTTGTCCTATTCTGACAGTCATAAATTTTTTATTTTGCTTGTGGGGCGAGCTGTGTAGGGCCTTGTTTTTTGCAGGGTGAAATTTATGCTTTTATTGGTTTCCATTATAGGTGTCATACAACACTTTGTTCACTTTTTATTAAGGTTTTTGTGAGGCGTTTTGGACAAAAAACAGCAATCCTGGTAGTGTTTTTTAATTTTATTTTTTATAGCGGTCACTCTGCGTTAGATATGACATGCTAGCTTTACTCAGCAGGTCGATACGATTACAGCAATACCCAATTTGTATATTTTTTTTTTTTTTTACTGCTTTTATACAATTTTAAAAACACTTTTTATTCAAACAGGAAAACACATTTTTGCATCGCCATAGTCTGAGAGCCCTAACTTTTTTATTTTTCTTGGAGCTGTATACAGGCTTGTTTTTTTGCGGGATGAGTTGACGTTTTTATTGGTATCATTTTTGGGGGGACAAGACTTTTTGTTCAGTTTTAAATCCGTTTTTTGGAAGGCAGAGTGAAGAAAATACTGCAATCCTAGTAGTTTTTTTTTATTTTTAATAGCGCTCACTGTGCAATATCCGTAATAAGTTAGCTTTACTCTGTGGGTCAATACGATTACGGCGATACCCAATTTATATAGTTTTTTTTTTTATGTTTAAGCGCTTTAAAAAAAAAAAAAAGTGTTTTTAGTGTGGGAAAATAATATTTATGCATCGCTATCTTCTGAGAGCCATAACTTTTTTATTTTTCCGTATACAGAGCTGCGTTAGGACTTTTTTTGCGGGATGAACGGACGTTTTAAGTGGTACAAGGTTGGCGTTTATAGGGGTTTTTGATCACTTTTATTCCATTTTATATGCTGCGGGATGAACAAAAATCTTAATTCTTTGATTTTTTTTTGTTTTGTTTTTTACGGTGTTCACCGTACGGGTAAATTAACATGACAGATTTATAGGGCAGGTCGTTACACACGCAGCAATACCAAATATGGGTACTTTATTCATTTTTGATCTTTTTGGGGCGATTGGCGTTTGTAAAGGTGAAAAGGGCGGTGTACGTGTTTTTATTTTATTTTTTGTGTTTATGTTTTACATGTTGTTCACTTTTTTTTTTTAACTTTTTCACTTTTTTCTTCTATTCCCCATAGGGGATTTGAATGAGAGATCTTTAGATCTCTCATTCAATAGGAATCAGTGCATAGCTTGTTGCTGTGCACTGGTTCCTATGGTAACTGTCAGTCACGATGCCGGGCCATGCCCACAGGGCCCGGCCGGTCATCGTGACGTCACAAACAACCCGGAAGGCATTCTATGCCCTCCGTGCTGTCTGTCAGCACAGAGCAGCCACACGATCGTGCGCTGCTGTCGCCGACAGAGATGCAGGAGGAGCGATTATTGCGACCAAGGGTCGAAATAATTAAGGGCCCCCCCCCCCCTCCCTGTAATATACAGCTGACATCCCGTGCCGATCGCGCGAACTCTGCTTTAGAGTTCGCGCGATCCTTAGGACGTATCCATACGTCCAAGGTCGTGAAGGGGTTAAACCCACTGCTGGCACTTGAATATGTCAACAATATTGGACAGCAGTGGGCAGGCTGTGTAGGGTTAAGTACTGCCCAGCACAGGGGTGGGGAGGGGGGGGGGTGGGATGCACCGTACTGTTTCTTACTTGGTGCCTGGCGTACTCAGAGCGTCTGCTCAAAACTGACCAGTATCACAGTGAAGTCGGGATGTTACAGGGCAGCACCCACTTGTGATGATTAATACTGCTGCCCGACTCTGAAAGAAAGGAGAGCTCCCACGGCTGAGGACACAAGCTGCCCGGACTTTATAACAACCGGGCTGCAGCTACTGAACTTTTTTTTTTTTTTTACTAAAAAGGTGGCCGGCCAGGCAGTGTTCTCCCCCTCCCTCCATACAGCTGGGGGTGTTGGCGGGTCACTGTGGAGAGAGGGCCCGCGCTCCTTTACAATCAGCCACACTTAATTATCCACTTACTTCTCCTGGGAGCTGTCGGGCCCTCCTCTCTTCCTGCCCGCACAGCGTCTGGCCAGCGGCGGGATGCAGGAGAATTTGAGTCAGTGAAGCCCCGCCCACTGTGCGGGACCTCACTGATTTAATTAGTCGTTCGGTCCAGTGGCAGAGAGAGAGGAGGGCCCGACTGCTCCAATCACAGCGCGCAGGAAGAGTAAGTAAATAATGCCCGTGAATGGCATTCAGCGCAGCTGTGATCGGAGCCGCAGCAAGGGCCCTCCCTCAGCTGCGCCGGGCCCTAGTTGTACACAAAAGAGCAGGCACAGCTCACATGGTAGAGAAAACTACCATTACTGTGTGAAGCAAGGGGGCGGTACCAGCCGCCGCTGGCGGGCCCCCCCTTGCTTCACAGACTGGCCGGGCCCGGTACACCAGTAGTGGCTGTACCCCCCTAATGGCAGCCCTGTGCCAGGCCCCTGATACCTGTGGGTCCCCACTCCAGTCCCCTTACACCTGACCTGTGGGCCCCTGCTTAAGGCCCCTCACACCTGAACTGTGGGGCCCCACTAGACTGAGGGCAAGGAGGCCCTTGAATGGGCCCCACACATCTGGTGAGGAGCATTGAGTGGGGCCCGACATGGCAGGGGAAGGTAGGGAAACTTGAATGGGACCCCAGGTTCTCCCACTATCTATCTACCTAACTATGGGGGGCCCACTATCTACCCAACTACGGGAGCCCACTTTCTATCTACCTAACTACAGGGGCCCACTTTCTATCTACCTAACTCTAGGGCCCACTACCTATGGTGGACACTATATAGCTAACTACCAGGGCACCAAGGGGTTAATTATTACTATATGGGGCACTATGGTTGGGGAGTTTGTACATGGGGGGCACTGGTGGGAAGATGTTAAAGTGAGGAGTCTCAGGTGTTTGTGTTGTGAATTCTTCAGGAACGAGTCGTGGCCAGGAGAAGTCCTCATGGTGCTGTGGACCGGATGGGAAAGAAGGGAAAGTGAATGACT
Source organism: Phyllomedusa bahiana (assembly GCA_025379985.1). NCBI lineage: Eukaryota > Metazoa > Chordata > Amphibia > Anura > Hylidae > Phyllomedusa > Phyllomedusa bahiana. The sequence goes on along the minus strand of JAODAL010005405.1, from coordinate 85,181 downwards.
CCTTAGACAAGACGTCACCTGTGAGGACCTATATGCATAGTTGCCAACCCTCCCGTTTTTGGCGGGTCACTCCCGATAATGGGGGCCGTGTCCCGCCCCCCCGCTTCAGTGGCTTAACCTCCCGCCTCTTTAGAGAAGCTGGAGGTTGTGTGTACAGAGCCATCGGGCAGCGTCTCTTTACGTCTCTAGATGCTGCCCTTCAGCCTCTGTCCTGCGCCGCCGGCAATGTTCTCCTAGCTTTGTGAGAGCATTGCGGGGAAAGGGGCGGGGCTTAGTGGGCCCTCGAAGCTCCGCCCCCTTAGAAGAACTAGGATGCCAGCAGGACAGGTGAGTGCAGGGATGGCTGTATGTGTGGGGAGAGGGGTGACTGATTGTCTGTGAGGAGAGAGGTGTGTGTGGGGAGGGGGTGGCTGATTGTCTGTGAGGAGAGAGGTGTGTGTGCAGTGACTGAGTGCTTGTGAGGGGAGGAGTGTGAAGTAGGTTTTATTATTTTATTGTTACTAGCTATAGGGGCACTGCCTGGATAAAGGGGGCATCTGCCTGGCTAATGAGGGCATCTGCCTGGCTCATGAGGGCATCTGCCTGGCTCATAGGGGGCATCCGCCTGGCATGGGGGCATCCGCCTGGATAAAGGGGGCATCCGCCTGGCATGGGGCATCCGCCTGGATAAAGGGGGCATCCGCCTGGCATGGGGGCATCTACCTGGATAAAGGGTGTATCTGTCTGGCATGGGGCATCTACCTGGATAAAGGGGCACCTGCCTGGCATGGGGGCATCTACCTGGATAAAGGGGGCAACAGCCTGGCTCTTGGGTGCATCTGCCTGGCTCATGGGGCATCTGCCTGGATAAAGGGGGCATCTGCCTAGCTCATGTGGGCATCCGCCTGGATAAAGGGGGCATCTGCCTGGCATGGGGGCATCCACCTGGATAAAGGGGGCATCCGCCTGGCATGGGGGAATCTACCTGGATAAAGGGGGCATCTGCCTGGCTCATGGGGGCATCTGTCTGGCATGGGGGCATCTGTCTGGATAAAGGGGGCATCTGCCTGGCTCATTGGGGCATCTGCCTGGATAAAGGGGGCATCTACCTTGATAAAGAGGGCATCTGCCTGGCTCATGGGGCATCTGCCTGGCTCATGGGGGCATCTGTCTGGCATGGGGGCATCTGTCTGGATAAAGGGGGCATCTGCCTGGCTCATGGGGGCATCTGCCTGGATAAAGGGGGCATCTACCTTGATAAAGGGGGCATTTGCCTGGCTCATGGGGCCTCTGCCTGGATAAAGGTGGCATCTGCATGGCTCATGGGGACATCTACCTGGATAAAGGGGGCATCTGCCTAGCTATTGGGGGAACTACCTGGCTGTAAGGAGCATCTAAGTGGCTATTGGGGCCACTACCTGGCTATTGGGGACACTACCTGGCTATTGGGGACACTACCTGGCTATTGGGGACACTACCTGGCTATAAGGGGCACTACCTGGCTATAAGGGGCACTACCTGGCTATTGGGGACAGCTACCTGGCTAGAAGGGGGCATTAACCTGGCTACAGGTGTATACTACCTGGCTACAGGGTTCAAATAGGGCCCGAGATACTACCTATTGGGCACAGTTTGGGCTGTATCATCCCAGCCTCCTGGATGCTAATAGACCATTTCCCACAGTCCAGGGAAGCTGGGTGACGCCAAAACCCTAATTTAGCTTTCTTCCAGAGCCAATTACACAGTTAGGTGGAGTAGGGTGTGGGTTTTACGAAGGGGCGTGGTTTACATGCAAGATGGGCGGGGATATACAAATTTTTGGTGCGGCGTGCTACGCACGCCGCTTCCAAGTCGCCAGGTTTTTTACTTTCAAAACTTGCCATGTATGCCTATATGTAACTGTACTGTGTGCACTTGTACCTACCACTAGGAGCCTCATTTATGAAAACTGTCTAGGTGCAAGACTTTTTGTTGCCCATAGAAATTAATCAGAGCTCCCCTTTCATTTCATATATTGCTCTGGAAAAATGAGAGGGGCACGCTGGTTGCTATGGGCAACAAAGACAGTCTTACACCTAGACAGTTTTCATGCATTTCCCCCTATATGGTCAGTGTATGGTGGTAATATTGGTCTTATTGTAATGGATTGTATTCAGTAACAGTATTGTGGCATTATTCTGCATCTTTAAAGTTGGAGATATGTGGTGATGATATTGTGGCATTACTTGGTATTTGTCTATTATTGTTATTGGTAATATCGGCCTTAGTATACTGGTTTGATCAGTAACAATATAGTGGTATTAGTCATACATAGTGATATGTGGTGGTATTTTCTGGTCTGTATATATTTGGTTATATTGGTCTGGGTATACTGGTTTGGTCAGTAACATTATAGTGGTGAGATGCTGTGATCATTTTGCGTTGTATTGTGACGCACACAATATGGATAAACTATATGTTGTAAAATTTAACAAGAACTAAATCCAAAGACAATGGCGCAATTGATTTTCATTTTATGGTGTTGGGCTGCGGGGGTCTCTTGGTGTGGTTGGTGGGGGCGGAGTGATGGGGTTGACAGGGGCGGGGTGGCAGGGGTGCCCTGACGCTTTAGCTGTAGGGGGCCCTGAAATTTCTGATGGCGGCCCTGTTACTTACTGACAACCTTTAACCCTTTGAGCTGTTACAGAAGGCTCTGTAGCCTTCTGTCCTGCTGTTTAGAAACATCTAGCACTAATGTCCCTCTAACAAGCTAATATTGAAATATCAGAGATGAAATGCCAATCGCTAGTGTAGAACCAGCCACAGCCTGAACAGGAAGTGGGAGCCTGAAGCTGTCTGTGGCGCTACGAAACAGCATGGTGAGACAACCCCTTTAAGTTCAAAATAGGTTTGGACCTTTAAAGAGGTTTTCCCATCACAATGGCTTTAAACATATAGGTGGAACAGCAGTGTATTTGGTAATCTCTATTCAGGTTTATTTGGTTTCAGAGTTAGAGCAGTTCTTATCTCCTGCTTATTTACAGTAGGTTTTGGGTTGCCAACCACCTTTCTCTGCTCTAGCGTTCACTGTATTGGGTAACCTCACTCCATTCTGTGTCTTATCACTCTCTGATCCTTTAAACCAGAATGAAGCTTTGTGTCATCCTGTCAGGTCTGCAAATCTTATATATGTGTATTTAAATGAAATATAGAGAAATTCAGCAGCTAATAATGTGAGCAATGAAAACTACATTTCAGCCAGCAAAAAATGAGCCCTCTGTCAGGTGACTACATCAGGGTTAGGGCTTGTTCACACAACGTTTTGGATCCGTTTTACGGATCCGTTTTTTTAGCACTGAAAACTGCATCTGAAAAGCGGCTCGGCAAAACGCAACAGCGGAGGCTGTTTTGGATCCGTTTTGCAGGCTTGTATCATGCGTTTTACGGATCCGCTTTCTGGATGCGTTTTCAATCTCTCTCTCTCTCTCTCTCTCTCTCTCTCTCTCTGTCTGTCTCTCTCTCTCTCTCATTCATCCTCCTGCGGCCACGGCTCACCCGCGATCCTGCGGCCACTTCTCTCCCGCGATCCAGCGGCCACGGCTCACCCGCGAATCCCGCCCCCTGCAGCCACGCTCACCCATCGATCCCGCGATCCAGCCCCCTGCAGCCACGCTCACCTCCGATCCATCAGCTGTGCACTGCGCTTTTCGGATGCGCTTTCAGCCGGCAATACATACCCACAGTGTGGAGCGCTTTTGGACAGGTGTCAAAAGCGCACTCCATTATTCCCTATGGGTTTTCACCTGCGTAGAACGCAAGAAGAATTGACCTGTCAATTCTTAAAGCGGATCCGAAAAGCGCAGTGCAGGAGAGCTCTCAAAAGCGCATTGGCGATCTCCCGTGAGATGCGCTTTTTGCCATTGAAAGCAATGTTAATCACACTGACAATTGTTAGATCCGTTTTGCGGATCCATAAAACGGATCACAAAAACGTCGTGTGAACAAGCCCTTAGTGACCTGGGAGTTCCCTGCAGCGAAGACAAGATTCCGGTACAAGGTTTGAAGGATCAAAACTAGGGGACTCCTGATATTGTGTGCTACAGCCTGCTTCTTGTTTCCGATGCTCCAGGACATTGCAGCCCTGGTGGGGCAGCTGCTGCTGCTGTGCATGGCTGGTCTACACTATTTTTTATTTTTTTTTTTAAAGTAGAATAGTGGTAAGTAGATTCACTGTAAATTAATTTATCTAAACAGCAAGTCAACCTCAACTAAAGAAAAAACTGTACTTCTACTACTGAACATTACTACTGAAAGTGCAGACCCAAATAGCACATAAATTTAACTGATGTAAAGAGGTCTTCTGCTATGTGATAGTCCACAAAAGTGTAGAAACCAGCAGCACTTCCTAATTCTTTAAAAGGTATCTTTTTATTTCACAACTTTAGGGCATAAAAACATTCAAAATCATCTAGAGAGCATGGATGGAGGTAGTGATGCTTACATTTTTCTGACTAATCAGTCCTTAATCACAACTGACATTTGGAAACAAGCTCCACCCACATAGCCTAAACTCACATTATACAAAACCAATAAAGGTTAGAAAATACAAAAATACAGACATTATAAAAACTTACTAGTTGAGAATGGGAACTATTAAGCTTTTATGTTTATGTTTTTTAACCTTTATTGGTTTTGTATAATGTGAGTTTAGACTATTTGGGTGGAGCTTGTTTCTCGCAACCAGGCTGCTTAAAGGGGTTCTCCGGGAATAGAGAAAAAAAATAAATGTAAATGTGAAAAGGAAATGTGAGAATAAAAAAAACTTCTAAATACCTTTATTAAGAAATATCTGCTCGTTTTGTCTGTGGTAGAATCATTGCAGTACATCAAAATAGCCGCTGGGCTCTTTCTGCAGCAGAAACCCGTCCTAGAACCCAGAGTACAGGCAGAGGACGGGCTCTGACAGTTATACTTTCTGGTCTGGCTGACAGAGCACGAGACTGACTTCTGGAGGTAGTGTGAAGAGAAGATACAGAGGAGAGGCTAAGTGAATTGGAGAGGAGTTACAGAATGGCTGTGAGTCATCCTGCCTCCTCTGAAGTCGCATGGCAGCCGACAGGGCAGCGATAGCAGCTCATCAGCAAAGTAAACAACTGAGCTTCGCTGAGTTTCAGAGCTGATGAAGTAAAAAAAAAAAAAAACTGTATGGAGTGAATCGCAGTGTCCTGCTTCAAATAAAAGTGCACCTGTTAGCGAGTGTGCAGAGATAGTATAAACACACATCAAATGTACATACCATATCCACACAAAATATATTTAATCTATCTACCTCTTTACAATCCACCTATCTCTCTCTATATTATCTCTCTCTCTTTCTCTCTCTCTCTCTATATATATATATATATATATATATATATATCTATCTATATATATCTTTATATATATATATATATATATATGTATATATATATATCTAAATCTCTCTCTCTCTCTATATATATCTATATGTATATATCTCACTATCTCTATATATATCTCACTATCTCTCTCTATATATATCTATATATATATGTACATATCTCACTCTATATATATCTATATATATGTATATATATCTATATCTCTCTCTCTCTATATATATATATCACTCTATATATATCTCGATATGTATATATCGCTCTCTCTCTATATATATGTATATATATATATGTATGTATATATTATCTAGATATCTCTATCTAAAACTCACTCTATATACAGTATATATATATATTTATATATATATATATATATATATATATATATATATATATATCCATCTATCTCTGTCTGTCTATCTCTCTCTATATCTATCTCTCTATCTCTATCTAACTAATTATCTATCTATCTATGGTATCTATCGATCGATCAATATATATATAGAGAGAGAGAGATAAAGATATCTATCCAGATAAAATATATTTTGTGTGAATATGGTATGTTCATTTGATGAGTGTGTGTACATATGCACTCACATCTCATGTATAACCCATCAGTGACCAAACCTTTTCGTTTTTTTGTCACCCTTCAGGAGTCATAACTTTCATTTTTCGGTCTGCATAGTGGTAGGAAGGCTAATTTAGATGGAGGAATTTTTTTTCTTTTATGGTGTTTATTGGAATGGGAAAAATGAAGTTATAATTTAATTGGGCTTTTATGTGGCAACAACAATTATGTGTAACCATTTTTTTAATTGTTTTATTTGTAAAATGGCAAAAGAGGAGTGGAATGAATTTTTAATATTTTTCAGGCACTGACAATAATTATGTAATTTGTGCAACACTGAGGAGATCCTGAAAACTTGACCTGTTATTTGGTTTTGAGGACTGGAGAAACGCTGTTATAGATGTTCACCTATGCTTATATATATATTCACACGAATATGTCTCTCAGTGTCAGCCAGTGAGAGCAGCAGCACTGACGCTGTGAGTAGCAGAGGGGATGGAACACTCCAGCTCAGCTGGGAGGAATGAGGCATTGTGGGAAATGTAGTTTTCAAACAGCGCACCTAGCAACTGTAGCTCCGCCCACTAGCCAAGTGAGGAGAAAGACCCAACAAAGCAATTATATGTGATGTAACAGCGTCTGTAAGTCGTTCACACACTTGATTGTGACGGATAGTTACTGCTCCTCTTTAGTATACCTCCATTATGTGTTCTTATTTGTTTGGGATTCTCACACAACCCCTTTAATTAGCGGCCATTTGTGTAGTGTCAGCTATGATTAACGACTGATTAGAGTCAGAAACGCGTAAGTGTAACTATATCCATGCTCCCTATACAATTTTGAATATTTTTATGCCCTAAAGTCATGAAATGAGGGATACCTTTTATAGAATTTGGAGGTGCTGCTGGTTTCTGCACTCTTGTGGACTATCAAGATGATTTATCTGTTGGATATTAAAGGGGTTTTCTCGCTAAAATGATTGGGTTTTAATTAAAAGATCTTTAAAAAAACAAGCAGCTTTGCAATATATGTTCATTACAAATGTCCTATTGATTTTGAGCTATCCCTGTTAGTAGTAGTATATCAGCTTCTCAAATCTCTATAGCAGCCGCCCTGTTGATCTTTATCTCACTGGCTGTCAGGTCTGATGACTCATAACCTTCAGAATACAGGTCAGAGCAGAGAGCCACTCCCGCACAGAATGCTTCTGTAGTGGAGCAAGGGGGAGGGCTCTGGCTTCTGTGTCTGTGTGGATTAACCCTGTGTGTGCCTGCTTCCTCCTGCTCTCTACACAGATTGAGGAGAGCAGAGGGGAAGCTGATCAATAGATGTGACAGCAGTGACCCTGTGTGTTACTATAATCATGATGTGTCTGTGGAGCTGTGACTATACTAAAAGAACAGATCAGGGGAGCATGTGAACGCTTCATGCTCTGCTGTACTAGTGACACATCCTGAGTATAGTAACACTTCACAGCTGCCCTGTGTCTGTTCTGATAGGGTTTGTTGTTGCTGGAGATGTGGAGATATGTATGCTACAGCAGGGGGTATAGGAACATATGCCCCCTCTGCTCTGCTATTAGCAATCACAGCTTCACAGAACTCTCGCTCCACACTCATAAATCAGCCCTAATACAGCTGATTTAGCAGCCTGCAGCAGACCTTGGGAGGCACACACAGGGTTAACTCTGGCAACAAACCCCCTCGCCCCTCCCCCTGCTGTATAGAAGTTACAGAGGAGAGCTTTCTGTGTGCTGAGGGGAGGAGGGAAGAGGGAGGAGAAGAGGCAGACAAGAAGCACGCCCCTCAATTCAACTGCCAGGCACAGAGATAGGCTGAAAGCTTGTAATGAGACAACTCCTCTAAGTAACCCTTGATCATACCCCTTGAATTGTTTTTCATTTTTAAACGTTACAGCCACAAATCTAAATGTATTTTATTGAAATGTTAAGTGATAGAGCAACACAAAGTAGCAAGTATTTGTGTATATCAAGGGGTACGGAAAGCATTCAGACCCCTTTAACTGTTTCACTATTTCTTTCATTGCAGCCATTTGGTAAGATCAAAAAAAGTTAATTTTTTGCTGATTAATGTACACTCTGCACCCCATCTTGAAAAAAAAAAAGACAAATGTATATTTTTGCAAATTTATTAAAAAATAAAAAATTAAATATCACATGGTCTTAAGTATTCAGGCCCTTTGCTCATTATTGAGTAGAAGCACCTTTTGAGTTAGTACAGCCATGAGTCTTCTTGGGATTGATGCAACAAGTTTTTTACACCTGGATTTGGGGATCCTCTGCCATTCTTCCTTGCAGATCCTCTCCAGTTCCCTCAGGTTGGATGGTGAACGTTGGTGGACAGCCATATTCAAGTCTCTCCAAAGATGCTTTATTGGGTTTAGGTCAGGTCTCTGGCTGGGCCAGTCAAGAATGGACACAGAGTTGTTCTGAAGCCACTGCTTTGTTATTTTAGCTGTGTGCTTAGGGTCATTGTCTTGTTGGAAGAAGAACATTCGGCCCAGTCTGAGGTCCAAAGCACTCTGGAAGAGGTTTTCATCCAGGATATTTCTACTTGGCCGCATTCAATTGCAACCAGTCGTCCTGTCCCTGCAGCCGAAAAACACCCCATAGCATGATGCTGCCACCACCATGTTTCACTGTTGGGATTGTTTTGGGCAGGTGATGAGCAGTGCCTGGTTTTCTCCACACATACCGCTTTGAATTTTCACCAAAAAGTTCAATCTTCATCTCATCAGACCAGAGAATCGTATTTCTCATAGTCTGGGAGTCCTCCATGTGTTTTTTTTTGCAAACTGTACGCGGGCTTTCTTATGTCTAGCACTGAGGAGAGGCTTCCGTCGGCACACTCTGCCATAAAGCTCCGACTGGTGGAGGGCTGCAGTGATAGTTGACTTTGTGGAACTTTCTCCCATCTCCCTACTGCATCTCTGGAGCTCAGCCACAATGATCTTGGGGATCTTTACCTCTCTCACCAGGCTCTTCTCCCACGATTGCTTAGTTTGGCTGGACGGCCAGGTCGAGGAATAGTTGTGGTCGTCCCAAACTTCTTCCATTTAAAGGTTATGCAGGCCACTGTTCTCTTAGGAACCTTGAGTGCTGCAGAAATTCTTTTGTAACCTTGGCCAGATCTGTGCCTTGCCACAATTCTGTCTCTGAGCTCCTTGGGCAGTTCCTTAGAGCTCATGATTCTCATGTGAGCTCATATGTAGACAGGTGTGTGCGTTTCCTGATCAAATCCAATCCGTTTAATTAAACACGGCTATACTCCAATGAAGGAGTAGAACCATCTCAAGGAGGATCAGAAGGAAATTGACAGCATGTGAGTTAAATATGAGTGTCACAGCAAAGGGTCTGAATACCTATGACCATGTGATATTTCAGTCTTTCTTGTTTAATAAATTTGCAAAAATATCTACATTTCTGTTTTTTTTTTCTTTCAAGATGCGGTGCAGCGTAAACATTAATGAGCAAAAAAAAATAACTTTTTTGATCTTACCAAATTTCTGCAATGAAACAAAGAGTGAAAAATTTTAAGGGGTCTGAATATTTTCCATACCCACTGTATATATATTGTGGCATACATATTTATTCAGCCCCATGTGTTCGTATAGCCCTAAATAAAATACAGCGTGACCAATTGTCTTTAGAAGTCACCTAATTAGTAAATATGTATGTAATTTATTCTCAATATAAATACAGTTTTTTTGTGAAGGCTGCAGAAGTTTGTTATAGAACATTAGTGAACAAACGGCATAATGAAAACCAAGGACCACACACCAGAATGCTCAAGGATAAAGCTGTGGCAAAGTGTATTGCAGGATTAGGTTAAAAAAACTATCCCAAGCTATGAACACTATTCAGTCCATCATCTGTAAACAGGAGTAGAGTACCACTGCTAATCTACCTGGACATGGCCCTTCACCTAAACTGACAGCCCAGACAAGGAGAGCATTCATTAGATAAGCAGACAAAAGGTCCAGGGTCACTGCAGCTCAGGTCAGAGGATCTGTCCACAGCATTACTATTAGTGGTATACTCCACAAATCTGGCCTTTTTGAAAAAGGGGCAAGAAGAAAGACATTTTTGAAAGTTAGACGTAAGAAGTCCTGTTTGCAGTTTTCAAATAGCTATGCAGGGGATATAGCAAGCATGTGTAAAAATGTGCACTGGTCAGATGAGACCAAAATGCAAAACACTAGGTGTGTACGAAAGCCAACACTGCACCTAATCTTGAACACAACATCCCCACTGTGAAGCTCGGTAGTGGTAGGGTCATGCCGTGGGGATGCTTTCTTTCAGCAGGTACCAGGAAGCTATTGAGAGTTGATTGGAAGGAGGGTGGAGCTACATACCCGGGCAGTCCTGGAGGAAAACCTGTTAGAGGCTGCAAAAGACTGGAAACTGGGGTAGAGGTTCACCTTTCAGCAGGACAACGACCCTAAACATACATCCAGAGCTTCAATGGAATGGTTTAATTCAAAGCATACAGTCATGGCCAAAAGTTTTGAGAATGATACAAATGTTAATTTTTACAAAGTCTACTGCATCAGGTTTTATAATGGCAATTTGCATATACTCCAGAATGTTATAAAGAGTGATCAGCTTAAACAGCAATTAATTGCAAAGTCAATAGTTGCCTAGAAAATGAACTTTTGCCCCCAAAACACATTTCAACTTCATTGCAGGCCTGTCTTAAAAGGACCAGCTAACATCGTTTCAGTGATTGCTCCATTAACACAGGTGTGGGTGTTGATGAGGACAGGGCTGGAGATCAATCTGTCATGATTAAGTAAGAATCACACCACTGGACACTTTAAAAGGAGGCTGGTGCTTGGCATCATTGTTTCTCTTCTGTTAACCATGGTTATCTCTAAAGAAACACGTGCAGTCATTGCACTGCACAAAACTGGCCTAACAGGGAAGAGTTCGCAGCTAGAAAGATTGCACCTCAGTCAACAATCTATCGCATCATCAAGGAATTCAAGAGAGAGGTTCCATTGTTGCCAAAAAGGCTCCAGGGCGCCCAAGAAAAACCAGCAAGCGCCAGGACCGTCTCTTAAAAGTGTTTCAGCTTCAGAAATCGGGCATACCTGTATGCAGAGCTTGCTCAGGAATGGCAGCAGGCAGGGTGTGAGTGCATCTGCACGCACTGTGAGGCGGAGAACTCATGGAGCGAGGCCTGGTGTCAAGGAGGGCAGCAAAGAAGCCACTTCTCTCCAGAAAAAAACGTCAGGGACAGACTGATATTCTGCCAATGGAACAGGGAGTGGACTGCTGAGGACTGGGGTAAAGTCATTTTCTCAGATGAATCCCCTTTCCGAATGTTTGGAACATCTGGAAAACCACGTGTTCGGAGAAGACAAGGTGAGCGATACCACCAGTCTTGTCTCATTCCAACTGTAAAGCATCCAGAAACCATTCATGTGTGGGGTTGCTTCTCAGCCAAGGGAATCGACTCTCTAACAGTCTTGCCTAAAAACACATCCATGAATAAAGAATGGTACCAGAATGTCCTCCAAGAGCAACTTCTCCCAACCGTCCAAGAACAGTTTGGTGATCAAAAATGCCTTTTCCAGCATGATGGAGCACCTTGCCATAAAGCAAAGGTGATAACTAAATGGCTCAGGGAACAAAACAGAGATTTTGGGTCCATGGCCTGGAAACTCCCCAGATCTTAATCCCATTGAGAACTTGTGGTCAATCATCAAGAGACGGGTGGACAAACAAAAACCAACCAATTTTTAAAAAATGAAAGATGTTTGGCAAAAGGGCTTTTTTAGGGTTTTTGGTCCGAAGTGTTTGAAGCTTTTGCGGGGAAATTGCGTGGCCCTTGGGGGTAACATGAAAAAAATTGACCTTGCCATTAACCATTCAACGTAATAAAGTTTTGTTAACAAAATTATTTGATTTTTTTTCGTTTTTGAAAAAAACATCTGCCCACAAAAAAAAAAAAAACCAGAGGGCTCTTGGGGAAAATTAAAATTTTTGTATTCTCAAAATTTTGGGCCATGACTGATTTATGGGAAAAAATTTAAAATCCCAAAAAACCCACTAAATTTTTGTGATGATTTAAAATTCTATTCAAAATTCAACCCAACCAAATTTTCCCATGTTTTTAAAAAAGAAGGGGGCAAAATTCCATTTTTGGGATCAAACAAAAATATCCCACCCAAAAACTTTGCTGCCTTGGAAAGGTTTAAAATTTACTGGGGGGCAGCATGCAGACCCCCAATTTCAAAAAAATTTTTTTTTCCCAACATTTTTTGGTCCGGAAACAAACCCAAATTTAGATTCTTTTGGATCCTTTTTGGGGGGTCCCCGAAAACCAAACACATACAATAAGGAAATTTTTCATTGTTTTTTAAAAATTTTCCCAATAAATTTTGCGTCCCCTATAGCTTTGGTTTCCTTTTTAGAGGTTAAAATGAAATGAATTTTGGGCCGAAAGACGCAGTAAGGAGGGATTTTAAACAGGGGTCGATCCTGTATAACCGACCAAACCATGATGAAGTTGGATATGTTTTTGGATTTGTTTAGGATCCGATTTCGCCACTTTTGGTCGATTTTCGGGCCAATAAAAAGTGGCAAAACTTTTTTAAAAGTGGGAACTTTTAAGGGGTATACTTGTTAAACAATTGTTTTTTTTATAATTGTATGAAAAGGAAGGGGCCTTTCATTTTATTTTTTATAGCGAAAAAGGGGGAAAACTTTTTGGTTGGTTTTTTATTTCCTGGATGACTGTCCCGCAGAATCTTAAATAAATTTGTAGACTGCCCTTTTAAAGCCCTCCTGTTCCCAATTTTAAAACTTAAGAATACCAGGGGGAAAGGGGTCGGAGGTTTTACATGGCACATCAGAGCATTGAAAAAGGGAAAAGCACCAAATGAGGCAATGCACAAGGCAGTGTATGGGGAGAAATCACGTCTTGGTACAATTTAGAGAGAAAAACAGTGCAAAACAAAAGCCCTTCAGAAGCCAATTAAGTAATGCAATAGAAATAAAAAAGTAATATTTTTTGAATACGGGAAAAAAGTCAGTTTTTTACAAAAATACCTTACTGTATATGCAATTTTTGGGTTACAAAAAAAAAAGTAAAAAAAACATGTTCTTATTTAAAACAAAAAAAAGGGAAACGGGGTCAATCACATTAACTAAAACCCCCAAGTATTTTAAATTCCGAGAAAGAAAAAACCAAAAGGGTAAACACCAATCCCTCCATACTAGAGATAAAATTCCTTCCTGACTCCAAATATGGCTTTCAGAATAAATATCTCAATCAACATCCCATCTTCAGAATCTAGTAACCAAAACCTATAATATTCCATTTTTTTAAGACAGACATCTACTTCCATCTTGAACTTGTTCAATAAATCCACCATCTTGTGGCAGCGAGTTCAATATGATACTCACCCCTCTTACAGTAAAGAATTCTGTCTATAATTATAATGAAACTTTTCTTCGGACACAGAGGATGCCACTTGTCATGGTTATGTAAAATTGCTCTTTCTTGGCCTTTCTTATATTTTTACTTTGTAATTACAATAGGGAAAAGATAGAGAGGTCTGTTATTTTTGTTGTACGTATACTTCAACTGTGAGAGACAAAATCTAAAAAAAAAATTGTAGGATTTTTAAATAATTAATTAGCTTTTTATTGCATGAAATAAATATTTGATACAATAGAAAAACAGAACTTAATATTTGGTACAGAAACCTTTGTTTGCAATTACAGAGGTCAAACGTTTCCTGCAGTTCTTGACCAAGTTTGCAGACACCGCAGCAGGGATTTTGGCCCACTCCTCCATACAGATCTTCTCCAGATCTTCGGGTTTCAGGGCGTTCCTGGGCTTATTTAGTTTCAGCTCCCCTCCAAATATTTTGATTGGGTTTGGGTTAGGACGGCTGGGCCACTCAGGCCCTTAAAGCACTTCTATGACCCACCCCTTAGTTTTCCTGGCTGTTTGCTTCAGGTCACTGTCATTATGGAAGACCCAGCCATGATCATGGCATCAAGGTGGTTGACGGGAGGGGTTCCCTTTGTCAATCAGCACCCCAAAAAATTTAAACCCGGGGGTGCAAGGGTTGCCGTAAAGTTGAAGCCAAATAGTTGCCTCCTGTTCTGCCTTGCACAAAGCCTATTAGGTCCTGACAAAAGATGGGGGTGTACGGGTTTTTTCCTGCGAAAATTAGAGTTTAAAAAAAATATAGTGATTGCATAGTTGCATAATCCAATAGTGAGAATTTTTATGAATTTCACAAATACTGATCAGTACTCTCGAGCTCCGTGGTGCACATGGAAAACAATAGCTCAAGTAGATACAAAATATCCCAGCACACACATTATTTTTACAATGCGTCTTTATTGCATTAAGTACTATACAGATTAAAGAACTTTTAAGCCCGTCCAGAGCCTTTGTCAAATGCATTCTCTTGTATAGTTGATGTCAAATGCTGTCAATATGGTAACCATAATAGCCAAAAAAAATTTCCCCAAAAGACTTAAATTTCCCCCAAGTCTCCAACGTACACAAAATAAATTTCCCAAAAGAAAAAAACCAACCTCAATTTGTGTTTTAAGATTTTCCCTTTAATAGATTATTTAAAAAAAAGGGAATAAAGGAAATACTTGTGTATAGTAAAAAATTCCACCCCCAAAATTGTTAAGATTGGGGTTAGGGAAGGTAAAGGGACAGAGCGGGGGAAGGGGCAAAAATACCCAAAATACCCCCTACTTGTCCAAAAATTTTAACCCTATTAACCTATAAAGGGATATCGTCCCAAAGGGGCGTTTTTTCCCGGGAACCTCACCAAAGGGCACACAACCCAATTTGACAATGACCTGTTTAGAGATTTTGGGTGTAAAAAATTTGGTCCTATCCCAATCACAACTGTCATTGTATCAAACCTGTAAAATATACTTACCCCAAAAAGGGGAAAAAAATTTTAAAAACCCAAAAAAAGGGGGAAAAAAAACCGGGGTCCTATCCCACATGTTTCATTTCCCAAACAAATCTTCAGGGGATTAATTGAAGAATAATTTTACAAAAGGGTAAAAAACCAAAATGTGTTAAAGGCGAAACCCGACTAAAGGACCAATTGTACCCAAAGGAAAGAAAAAAATCTATACATCAATCCGTGGTATCTAACCCCCCGGTAATTTTAAACGTACACGCCCCATAGAAAGAAGCTCCAATACAAAAAGTACAAGAAATTGAAAATACTCTAATGAAGCAAAATACATAGGGAAAACAGCCCTGTGTTTTCCAAATATGGATAGAAGAAGATAACCCTAAGTAACCTTGATAATAATCCCCAGGGAACCCCAGATTTTGGGACGTGGCTGCGGTTTTAAGGGGCCCGTAGCAAAGTAGTTATGGCAGCGTTACCAACAAAAAAACACATTGTCGCATAGACGTTTTCGCACACCATAAATCAAAAATTTCTCTCTTTACCGGTCTGGCGATTTTCCGGGGGGGGGCCTTAGTAGGGGTTTTTTACAAGCCCCTCCCATTAGGGAGTCCGCTCCAGAGCTGTGAACCTATTAAAGGTTAAGTCTTAAATACACAAATTGAGGTTGGTTTTTTTCAATATGGTAACCAGAAACAATAATACAAAGCAAGAACATTCACTCAATATCAGGTACAAGGATATAACTTGAACACGGTCACCATTATTGTTTGGTCTATAAGACAAGATAAAAAAAAACATTAATAATACCAATAAAACAATAAACATGTCCCGAATACCTCCTTCAAAAAGAAAGTCCATTATCCCTAGTGCAACTCTAAGCCAACAAACGTGCTATTTCATATTCTCTATTTACCCCTTCAGGCTGAACAGTACAAAGGGTATAAATCTACCTTCTATCCCATCAGGCTGAGGTGATTTCCGAGCACAGCGTTCCTTGCCGGTCAGCTGTATTCGGTACACCTGTTGTTGCAATATGAATCTAAAGCTATGTCTACACTGCAGTGGACAAAAAACGACCTGAAAACGAATTACTAAAAACGTTTATAAAAAGAGTTTTTCTGTCCCCCTGCCTTCAAAAACAGCTGAAAAAACTCCTTTTTTGGGCGTTTTTGTTTTTTTTTAGGTTTTTTTGAGCGTTTTTTGAAGCGTCTTTGCTCTGCTTTTTAATGTAGCACAAATTAAGCCATTGGATGAAATAACCCTCAAAAGGGGGAGTTAACATGTTAAGTATCACTTCCTTTAGATCCTGTAGCCATTGTGAACCATTTTCCTTTGGGGTCTGCTTGCTGCTCTACTGCTTTATTTAAAATTTTGCACCAATTCTTGCACCAAAACCCAAAAAAACCCCTTATCTTTCATACAGCAAATAACTTTTTTAGGGGAAAATTGAAAAAAAGGTTTTAGCGCCAAATTCCCCAAAACCTTTTTGCGCCAATCCGTAAAAAAAAATAATTTTTTTGTCAAAGCAGTCAGTTTATTTGCGCCCCAACCCTTTTTAAAGAAATTGAATAAGCCCCCAAATCCCTCAAAAAAAAGGATTCTTCCGCCCAAATCCGTAAAAAAATTTTTATTTTCTCAAAAGCAGATCATTTATTTGCGCCAAAATCTGTAAAGATAGGATTTTAGCCCCCAAAAAGCCATAAAAAAGGATTCTTGCGCCAAAAACCGTAAAAAAAATATTTTTGGCGTCAAAGCGAATAACTTATTAGCGCCAAAAAAATAAAAAAAAATTTTTGTGCCAAAAAAAAAAAAAAAAGGATTTTTTTTCGCCCAAAATCCGTAAAAAACGTATTTTACGTCAGAAGTAGATAACGTTATTAGCGGCAAAATTTGGAAAAATTTTTTTTTTAGTGCCAAAAAGTAAAAAAAAAGGATTCTTGCGCCAAAAAACGTAAAAAATATTTTTTGGGGTCAGAACGAGATAATGTTATTGCTCAAAATCTGTAAAAAAAAAAAATTTTAGTGCCAAAAAAAAATAAAAAAACGGATTTTGCGCCAAAATCCGTAAAAAAAAGTATTTTTTTGGGGTCAGAGGCAGATAACGTTATTAGCGCCAAAATCTGTAAAAAAAATTTTTTTAGTCCCAAAAACAAAAAAAAATTTTGCGCCAAAAACCGTAAAAAAAAAATATTTTGCCCCCAAAGGGAGTACTTTTGCGCCAAAATCGAAAAAAATTATTTTAGTGCCAAAAAACGGAAAAACTTTTTTTTGCCCCAAAATCCGAAAAAAAAAATTTTTTTTGGGTTTAGAGGCGAGATAACTTAATACGCCAAAAAACTGTAAAAAAATTATTTTAGTCCAAAAAAAAGTAAAAAAGGGATTCCTTTCCCAAAATCCTAAAAAAAAACGGGTTTTTTCGTCAGAACGAAATAACGTTTTTTTAGGCCCAAAACTGTAAAAAAAAAAATATTATGCCAAAAAACTAAAAAATGGGTTTCCCCTAAAAAAATTTTGGCGCCAAAAACCGTAAAAAATTTTTTCAGCATTGGGAGCAAGATAATTTTTAGGTCAAAAAGTTTAGAAAAGGATTTTACACAAAAACTGTAAAAAAAAAGGATTTGAGCAAAATCTGAAAAAACGATTTTTAGGAAAAAAAATAATTGCCAAAAACTTACGATAAAAAACAGATCATTTTATTACAAAAGGTACAAAAAAGGACTCATCAGACACATATGCAGATTTGATAAGATATAACCTTTGTTACACCCACTATAGGTGGGACTTGGGTCTCCTGGGAGGTTTTTCAATGAAAAATCGCGGCAAAAAAGCAAGAAAACGCCAAAAAACAGCCAAAACGTCCGCGCTTTACATAGACTCCTGTAGTAAATTTCTGCTCTGTCTGGCGTTTTTTAGAGCATGTTGCAAAATACGACCAGAAAAAAAAAACGAGCAGAAAAAAGAAGCTCAGTGTAGACGGCAGGACGTTTTTACAATAGAAGTCTATGGGAGATGATTACAGTCGTTTTTCCAGCGTTTTTAGAAAACGAAAAAAAGGCTGAAAACACGGACTTTTTTTGTGCAGTGTAGACATAGCCTAAAGCCTTCTCTCACAAGTAGCCATTTCTTTACATCTCCACCCTTCAATAACTGCTCAATAATGTAATATTTCCCATTCCCTTACACGCCTCTGCAATAGATATTAGGCAGAGGGGATGTGGTATTACCATGGGCGTTGTCAGGTAGTTTTATTCGGGGCATGAGCCCCGAATAAATCTGCCTGTGCCCCGAATCTCTCACGGGCCTGGAGCGCTCGTAGGTGCGGGCACAGCCCGCCGATCTCTGACTGTACGGCCGTTTCATAGTCAGGGAGAAGGCAGGACAGATCGGTACCGTCCTACCTTCTCCCCGTATATACAGTGCTCCCTGAGCACTGTACATACACCTCAGCATCGCAGGGGGTGTGACGCACTGCTTTCATCACCCCCCTGCGACGCTGGGATCTCCTAAGCTGGAGATCCAGGAGATCCCGGGCCCTGCGAGACGGCATAAGCGGCATGATGACATCATGCCGCTTACACCGTTCTCAAGCTACAGGACCTAGCCCCTCGGACTGTGGTGAGGTGAGTAGGTTATTTTATTTTTATTCGGTAAGGGGGGCATATAACTTGGCTAAGGGGACATATAACTTGGCTAAGGGGGCATATTACTGGCTGAGGGGGGCATATTACTGGCTAAGGGGGCATATGACCTGGCTAAGGGGACATATAACCTGGATAAGTGGACATATAACCTGGCTAAGGGGGGCATATCACTGGCTAAGGGGGCATATAACCTGGCTAAGGGGGCATAGTACTGGCTAGGGAGGAAGTAACCTGGCTGAGGGGGCAGTAACCTGGCTACAGGGGACTAGTAACCTGGCTAGAGGGGCTAATAACCTGGCTACAGGGGGCAACTACTTGGCTAAAGGGGGCTACAACCTGGCTACAGTGGGCTACTATCTGGCTACAGGGGGCAAATATTTACCTACAGGGGGCCTATAACTACCTACAGGGGCCTATTTAACTGCATAATAGGGATCTATATTTCTACTTATATTTCTATTCTGAGGCCTATATAACTACCTTTCTACTTAATAGGGGACCGAGATACCTACCTTTTGGGGGACCTATAACTTTATCTAGGTAGGTCTGCATACCTAGTTTGAGGGTGTACCTACATACTGTCTCAGGGAATTTCCCTACTTCCTATATTGGTTTACAAAACAAGACTAAAACTTGGTGCACAAATGGGAGCCAACATTTTTTTTTTATTTGTAGTTTTTCTTTTTTTGGGTTTCGTTTTGTATATGTTTTGGATCTATGCCCCGGGCCCATT
This sequence comes from Phyllomedusa bahiana, assembly GCA_025379985.1. Taxonomy (NCBI): domain Eukaryota; kingdom Metazoa; phylum Chordata; class Amphibia; order Anura; family Hylidae; genus Phyllomedusa; species Phyllomedusa bahiana. Next base: position 65,933 of record JAODAL010005405.1, on the reverse strand, counting down.
TCCCCAAATGCAACAAATCAGACTTTTTTTTCCCAAAATGTTTAAGAAAGGGAAGGCGGGGGGGGTTTAGGGGGGGAGGGCGGGGAAAGGACCTGGGGCCCCGCCTTACATTTGGAAAAGGTCTCATAGTTAGAGGGAAAGGTCTAATAAGATTATATGGGGTGAGATGGCCGGGGGGTCAAAACAGAAATAAGGCAAATCTCACAAAAGGGGCCTTTTTGATGCGTTTTTTTAATGTGTTTTTTTCGTGTAAAAAGGGGCCGGGGGGTGAAAAAATATGTACATTCTGCTTTTGAAAAAAATTTTTTTTTTTACCGCTTTTTTTTGTGCGGGAAATGTACAGAAATAAATTTGGTTGTGCCCCTGAAAAAAAAAAACCACACTTTAACCAAAGGGCATAAAAAACCCCTTTTTGGGGGTGGAGAGCCCCCTTAGGCTTTTATGCTTTTTGGGACACCTGCCCCTAAAGGTGCCCCCCTAGCCCACCCCCTATATGATAACTTTAAAAAATACCCTTTTCACTTTTGAAAAAAGCCCTATATTGAATTTTTTAAAAAACACCCTATTCAACCCCAAATAACCATGACCAAAAGCTATTATTTCTGATTTCCTTTCCTTTATGATAGGACCACCCCAAAATTTTTGGCCCTGATACCTCCCATTTATGAAAAAAGACGCTCATATAGTCTGCCCCTTTCCATTATATGCTAGACAGCTCCATATTTTTCTGAAAACCTCCCATTATTTGATGGGAAGCTCCTTATAGTCTGATACCTCCTTTGATGGGACGCTCCATATAGTGTGTCCCTCCATTATTTATTGATAAAAAAACCAGCCCCAATATAGTCTGATACCCCCCATTATATGAAAAAAAGACGCCCCATATGGTCTGATACCTCCTATTATATGACAGAAACAAACAGCTCCATAAGTCGGGGCCCCTATAACAGTTCCCCTCCCTTTCCCCCCATCTCCCCCCTTTCCCTAAACCTCTCACTCATTTTTTCCCCTTTGCCTCCACCCCCCACCGTTTAAACCTCCCTCCACCCCCACCGTTTCCCCTGCCCCCACCCCCACTCACTTTCACTGCCTCCAGCCCCCCCCCCTCCCCCATCGCCGAATCACTTACCTGTCCTGAAGAGCGGGAACCCCCGGGCCCTTTTGCCCCTTTTTGGGGGTTTTCCTGCCTGCTGAGGGAGTGGGAAAGGGCGCGCTTCCTCCCCTCTCTTCCCGGCCGGGGCTTCCGCCTTCAGTGGCGGGGCCCCGCTGTTTAGGGAAAAGGAGGTGGGGAGGGGGAGCCCCCCTCCTTCCAGCAGCGCACCCCCGCCTGAAGAAAAAAAGGAGAAACAGCGCAACTTGTGATGCTGTCTGTCATTTAAAAAGGGGCCGGAAGGGGAGAAGCAGTTTTGTCCCCACCGGCGCTCCGTTTCTGCTTTCCCCGCTTGCCGAAAAAAAAACAAAAAACAGGGAATCCAGATGAACGCCGCTGCCACCAATGATAGTCACTAGCAGCCGCAACCTCCGACACCCCTCCTCCCCCATACCGCTCCGACCACTGGAGGGGGCGGGTGCCGGGTGCCGGAGGAAAATAGAAAAAAATTAAAAATATATATAAACTCCTGCTGCAGTGCCGCCCCCCAACAGGCGCCGCCCTGGGCACGTGCCCACGGGTGCCTAGTGGGAAATACGGCCCTGCAGCCAGCTGATGTCTGGAACCAAATCTTCTGGGTTAGATTAGGCATTGCAATAATACTGCCAGAATACGGGGCATGTGCTCCTCACTGTTCTGGATATTTTAGGTTTATGTACCAAGAATTTGAGCTGAATAAATTCAGAACTCTCCCCATTGCAAGAAATAAAATCAGTATTACAATAATGTTAAATTTAAAGAGGTGTTCCAGGAGTTCTAAAAAGCTCGTTTGTTCAACAGGGCATGATAAAAAGTAGAAGAAAAGATGCATACTTACCTCCTGGATGCTTTGTCCCAGTGGCCGTCCCGTTCATCTCTCTGTAGCATGGAATGTACATTGTTCATATGACAGATGCAGCTAATTACAGGCCACAATATCAATATCATTACTGTCCCTGCTTTTCCGATCATTGCATATACAGTGCTCAATGAGTGATGCAGCAGTGTCACCACGCCCACTGCAACGCTGAGTCTCCGAGACCAGAAGCCTATGCTGCCCTAGGCCTCTGCCCCAGGAGATGCCGAGAGCAGATGTCACACCGTCTACGCCGGACACTAGCTCCCAGACTCAGTGGCTTTATGTGAGAACATGAAGAGGTGAGCACTTTTGTTTAGCTTTTACACCTGCCTATATTTACCTACAGGGGGTCTATACCTACCTTTGAAGGGACTAGATCTACTTACAGTGGGTTATAACTACCTACAGGGGGCTATGCCTACCTATAGGGGGACTATATCTTCCTACAGGGGTTATATCTAGCTACAGGTGGTCTGATATTATTAAGGGGGTCTATATCTACGTGCAAGGGGGCTATATCTACTTACATGGGGTTATATCTATCTACAGAGGGGTTATGTCTACCTACAGTGAGGCTACATCTACCTACAGGGGGCTATATCTACCTTCAGGGGGGCTATATCTACATTCAGGGGGCTATATTTACCTTCAGTGGGACTATATATATTTACAGGGGTAGCTGTATCTATTTACAGGGGCCTATGTCTACCTACAGGGTTTTATATCTTTCTGCCTATAGGGGGCTATATCTACCTACAGAGGACATATACCTACATACAGGGGGACTATATCTTCTTACAGGGGGGCATACACCTGCCTACAGGTGGCATATATATTTACCTACAGGGGGCTTATATGCCCACCTACCTACTAGGGGCTCATATACATACCTACTTAGGTGGCCTTTATACCTATTCCTATTTACTTAATAGGGGAACTAGATACCTACCTTATTGGGGGATCTATAAATCTATCTAATTACACTTACCTTTATTAAGGACTACCTACCTAAAAGGGGGCTTACCTATCTGCCTAACTAGTTTGGTGGTATACCTACATACTATATTGGGGGATTTAACTACCTCCTACATTGGAATATAAAACATGACTAAAATTGGGTGCACAAATGGGAGCCCCATAGCCATTTGGGGGCAGTTTTACTGTCGGAGGCACATGGAGGTCATTACTACCATTTTGGGCGCATTAGATGGTGAGTTTGTACAGAGGTGGGGAATTGTAGGGAAGTGCTGGAAAAGTGAGGAGTCTAAGATGTTTGTTTGGTAAATTTTACTGGCATGAGTCGTGGCCAGGAGAAGTCATCATAATGGTCTGGGCCAGATGAAGAAAAAAAAGAGAAAGAGAACAACTCATCAGAGAAGAGAAAGACTAATCAGAAAAGACATCTCCTGGATATCCCTGGATGTAACTTTACTGTAATCACTTATATGTCTACAGAGCCTGCGTACAACTGGTATCTACCACAGTATGGTCACTGTACAGCGGTAATATTGGTTTAGATTTAGTATTGGTATGGTATATTATTCAGTCTCTGTGTGGTGGTCATATGTGGTCATTATGTGACAGTGGTATTACTCAACCACTAGTAGTGATATGTGGTCATGGTGTAGCAGTATTATTGGTCACTGTGGCAAAGGTGATATGTGGCGTTATTATTTAGTCACTATGTGGTGGTGATATCATGTTGTGGCAGTATTTGATCTTAGTAGGATTATTGGTAATATTAGCCTTCTGGTTTTGAGTAGCATTGTTATTTGGTAATTGTATGATCATTATTTAGTAATTTTATATATAGAATTTAGTGTTACAGCTTTTTGTATATTCAGGCATTGGTTGATGGTGATGCAATGTGATGCAGCATATTAATGATGGGGGGGGGGGGGACTAACTTATGACTGGCTGTGGCAATGCCTTGCATTTCCAAATGTCTTTGCTCTTTTTTCAATAAAAAAGCACAGCAATGTACTGTATTTATTGCTACAGCAGAAAGCGTAAAATGGCATCTGGGGGAGAATGGGTGGAGTTTTAACGATAGCTGGAGATAATACAACCCTTAGTGGGGTAGATTCTGTGCCAGAAACTGCACCAGATCCAAACCACATCCTCTTCTAAATTGAAAACCATGCTGCAAATCTACACCTAAACATACATATTTCTGATACTTATTCCATGTCAGATTTGCCTCTAAATCTAAATCAGTGAACATGCCATAAAGTGTTTTATTAAAAATATTTTATAAAAAAAATGTAACTGTGGAATAACCTCTTTAAAGTGTACTTTCAATGAAAGCATGTGATCCGTCATCAGTGAGGAACAGGGGGAAACAGTAGAGCTCTAGCTGCACTGGATGGGATAAGTAGGTAAGGGTTATTTTTTTTATTTTAACTCAATGGGGGTGGTAGGGAGATTTTTGAAAGTCCTTCAATAAAAACAATCTAGATTACAAACTTAAAAGGCATGCAGAGTTGCATATTGAAATAAATGTTTGTTGGACTGCTAGAGTTATGTATTTAAATAGAGATAAATCATCTTACTGTAAATATATATATCTGTTATGTTCCCCTTAAACTATATACACTACTCACAAAAAATTAAGGATATTTGACTTTTGGTTGAAATTTCAGGATGAACATAACATTTCTTGACATATTTTTAAAATAAACTTAATGAGAGCATCTCTTACCTTAGAATGCACATGTCCAACTGTTCAATGTCTCAGTACTTTTTGCACAACTTACTGATCTCTAACAAGGAGCTTAATGGCAAAATTCACAGCAAGTGTTTGATCCCTGAATCGCCCAATACATTTAGGGGATCAATTTGAATTGGGATTTGAACAGTCCTCCTCATCATGCTGTTCACATTTTGACATCATGAGACCAAGACAACACCTTACAATTGATCAACTGTACCTCGCATTGTGAGGCTTCAAGGGGGAAAGGGTTTCAAGAGGAAGTGGACACTGGTTTAGAGTGTCACAGAGTGTCATCAGCAGGTTGTATGAGAGATACAGAGACTGGAAGTGCCAAAGAAAGGCAAATAAGTGGATGTCCTTGGGCTATATCTCACACTGATGACCGCTTCATTGTAAACAATGCCCTGTGGTACCGGATGATGAAATATGATTTTGTTTTTTTAATTATGTTGAATTTATCAGTTTTTAAATATTTTTTATGTGGTTTTAAAATTCTTTATTTAAAGCTTTCAACCATGTCCTCAAAGGAACAGTTACTTGCTATACATTAGTCCAGAAGTTGGCCAACATGGGTCACTCCCAAAACACGTGAACAAGCATGCCTTCACATAGGGGTGAAGCAGATTAAGGAGTATAGTCTAGAAGGGTGATGATTTTTAAGGTTAAATACACAGAAAACTGACACTAATCGAACACAGTATAAAATGACCATCATTAAAAACTTCATAAATTACTCAAATTCAATATATTTTATTCTCTGTAAAGAAATCAGTACAACTTTAAGCTCACAATTAAAGGACACTGTACAAGAACCATATTACTTGTCTCTAACAGTTGAAGTGCTGATTTTTCTTAGTGCTAGACCCTAATCACACACCATAAACTTAACACAAAGCAACTATTAAACTGTATCTAAAGGCGGCACTGTCCTACATGTTTGGGAAGTCTATATGTGAATTGTATGGATATCTTATACAGACATTTTCTTTCCTTTAATGGGCAAGTATACGGGACACTTTTGTTTTAAATAATTATTTCCCAAGTTTAGATTTTACTTGTTTAATAATAAAATGTTGATATGAAAACATGATCTCACATTCTACCAAATGGTTATAGTTTAACATTAGATGTTTGACCTTACCCATACTTGTTTGTTAGCATTAGAGTATATAAAATGTCTAATTAGATTAGACACAGCTATTATGAGCTTGAACCAACACAGTGATTTTTCAAAGTGATGGAAGTAAAAACACATGGCTATGAATGAAATTGACCTCTAGAGATTTTCTGGCGATTCTGCTGAAGCATCACTAGGAAAACACAGCTCCACTGAAATCAATAGCTTCAGCTTACATACCCTCCACAACAAGGTCTCTTGATAAAGAGTACACCTATGAACACCATTCTATAAACTTAGAATTATTCTGCATAAAAAGCTGAAACTTTGTAAATAGTTTGTATTACTTATTAAATTCAGATCTTAGGTTACAGACTGTATGGTAGTTTAGAGTTATACTTACTATTCTATTCTATTATTACTGTTCTGCAGCTTCAGAACTTAAATCTCCTGATATTTTCTGCTCACTTAGGGAGACATGTATGAAAACTGTCTAGGTCTAAGACTTTCTTGGTTGCCCATAGTAACCATTAAGAAAACCCCTTTAATTTTTCCAGAGCACTATATGAAATGAAAAGGGAGCTCTAATTGCTATGGGCAACAACTAAAGTCTTAGACCCAGACAGTTTTCATACATGTGGCACTCAATGTCTATACAGTGTTCCGTCCCATTCACATAGCATTTGTGCTCCCTGATCGTGGTATTCGTTGGTATACCGTGAGAAAGTTATCCTGTCATATACTGTGGCGGGGGCATGATGGGGCCACAGAGTTTTATAGGGCAAAATGTCCCTATTTTCCCAAATAGACCACGCTTTTGTGTCCATTGTACAAAGCGTATTCATTTGGTTAATAGACCTATAGAACTCTATGGCTCTGTCATGGTATCCACCATGGCCATCTTTTCCATTGGGCACACTAAGCAGTTGCCTGGGGGCCCCACAAGCATAGGGGCCCCTGGTGGTGTATGTTTTTCCAGGAATACAAGAAACATACCCTGGATCCCTTCATTGGCTTTGCTTATTTAAAGGTTTGTGTGTTTTTAGGATATGCAAACAGTTAAAAACCCAAATATGACCAACGCTTTTGGCCCATTGTACAAAGCTATTCATTTGGTTATTAGACCAAATAGAATCTCTATGGCTCTGTCATGGTATCCACCATGGCCATCTTTTCCATTGGGCACACTAGGCAGTTGCCGGGGGGCCCACAAGCATATGGGCCCCTGGTGGGGTATGTTTGTTCCAGGAATACAAGAAACATACCCTGGATCCCTTGGTTGGCTTTGCTTATTTAAAGGTTTGTGTGTTTTTAGGATATGCAAACAGTTAAAAACCATTATTGAGAAGGGAGCCAAAGGCTCCCTGCCCTGCCAAATAGTCTTGTAGGCTGCAGGCATCCAGAGATAAGTGGCATGATAATATGGTTGTGCTTGGGGAGGGGGGGGGGTGCTCGAGGCATGACCTAGTGTGATGTCATGTATTTTAGCAGGGCCCACTGCTGTGCTATGCCCAGGGGCCCATAATGCTGTTAAGATGGCTCTGGAATCCACCGGGATCAATTCCTCATGGCATCCTGACAGATACCAGAAAAAGGGAGCACAGGGCTGTCTTAACAGCATTATGGGCCCCTAGGCATAGCAGTACAGTGGGCTCTACCCAATATACATGACATGCCACCAGGCCGTGCCTCTAGTCACCCCCAAACATGACATCACATGTGGCCATGCCTATAACCACACACATATCATCATGCCACCTACGTAGAAACAAACTGCTGATATTTTGTAGGAAGCCTGCAGCCTAGAAAATTAATTGGCAGGACAGGGAGCTGATGACTCCCTGCCTCACTATGGTTTTTACCTGTTCGTACGTCCTAAGAAGAAACAAACAGCAGTGCCGACCCATGGCATATATCCTGGATTCCTAGGACAAAAATTCACCAGTTTTTGCCCCTATACTTGTGGGGCCCCTGGCAACAGCTTAGTTTGCCCAATGGAAAAGATGGCCCTGGGGGGGAGCATAGATGTTATGTGAATGGAGCCTTCAACTGTCAATCTGCTATGCTGTTAAAGACTTCTCTGACAACAAGCTTGCTGACTGTTTTCATTGACAACAATATTGGCTCTTGGATATAATACAGGGGTAACTTGGGACTGCGAAAATATAAGTAATACAGTGTATTTATAAAGTTGCTTAACTTTTTATAAACATTCTAATGATTTATAAACTGTAAATGGTGCTTACAGTTGACCATACCCTTTATAGTGACAGTTTTATAGCCTATGGTCTTGATAGACTTACAATCTTGTTCAATGTGCAGTTAATACAATTGCTGTATAAGAGATTATTGAAAGTCCAGAATAGGTATCCCCAATGATTGTGATAATTTGGTCCAAAATTATCTGTATGACATATAGATGTGTTATAACACATCCATCAATCTTATTAAATATGTTCTTTACATATAATTCTTGTATGGCTGGTTTCTCATTGGTTCCCGTGGACTCTGGGCTTCACTATGTAAGGTCGATTACGTTCATGACAAAATACTGTATTTTAATGTACATTTTGAGTTACCAGGATTTTTGAAGGTTCTTGGCAATCATCCCCTGGATTTTTAGGCAAAATGGCACAGGCTACATCACGTGGCAGGTTAAAGTTTGATACTATGCACATCAATATGATGGCTATTTTGGCAAAAGTTCTCCATGATGATTGTGTCTTTGAGTCTTATTCCTTAGTAATGTGTCTGCCTGTAGTCATAATTCTGTGTAAGTGTAAGGTTGGTCTTCTGGGTTAAATATCACTGGATTTATACATATCTGACAGAAGCCGTGTAATAGGAACATTTCCAATAGTTTTCTTGAAAAAAACTTCTTCTATCGTGGACGGACTTATGGACCGTAAAGCTGGTAGGAGCAGTAGAAGTTTCCCAAACCGGCAAGGCTGTGTAGGATATCTGTGAAATACATATATAAGGAACACAACCGCTGATAAACTGGATGAAAAATATATATAACAAATATTTTTAGAAAAAACTTTTACATTCAGTTTGTCTTACATACGTTTGTATTGTGCTGCAAATAAGCCTTAATTATATTACTAATGTTTTTATATACTTTGTGTTCCTTATAAATTTTAATACCTTTTCTTGCTGTCAGAAAATGGAAACTATTAGGCTATGTCCACATGTCGGACTGACATTGTTTCCACACCTCGGATTTCTGCCGAAGATTTTCTGAATCTCACACGGGTTTGCTCCACTGCAATCTCTATAGGATCCACTCAAAAGAATTAACATGTTTATTCTTTCTTTTCTACACAACGGATATTAAATTCGTGGTGTGGAAAATCTGCACTGTAGCTTACTACAACGCGGACTAGCTATGCAAATGAATGGCCAACGTTTTACTCGAGGATTGTTATGAGAAAAATAAACGTGTAATTCACAATGAACTCCTCATTAAAAATCTGTCACGTGAACTAACACTTAAAGGGGTTTTAACATGAAGTAAAATTGACGTGGGAAGCTTGCAAATGAAATAAACATTTTCACTATTCATTATTATTAAAAATTCTGCACTGTTTTTGTTTTAGCTCCTCTTTTAGTGATCCATTGCTTACAGCTCATCTCCAGGGGATACGGCCAGGGCTGAGAGCTCCTCAGTCCTGGTCAGACATGCTCAGACATCACTTCTTTCCTCAGGCAGCTACTAAGTGTTCAAACCCAGAGTGCTGTCATTCTACTCCCGTCCTCTGTGCTCCTTAGTAATTAGTCAAACAGTGCAAATAAATAAAAAAGAAACCTCAATCAGGTCTGTGCATTGATAAAGAGAAAAAAAACACAGGTTTGGTTCCTGCAGGATTTGAACCTAGGACCCTTGTGCCTAGAGGCAAAAGCTTTACCTCTCAGCTACTCACAATGCTTTACACAAACAGACCTGTCTTTGACTAGAGAGAGGAAAGGCCTGGTGATGTCATTCTGCTGGGTCACATGATATACAAATCACTCACGCCCCCTTCTGAGCCCACAGAGCTGAAGAGCTGGATATAGGAGGTATGAGATGAGATCGTGGCAAAACCCCTTTAACATTCAAAGCCTGAAATACAGTCCTAAAACATGAGTTTGTTTAGAAACCTGAAAGTCTCATTAGGCTGGGGTCACACCCGGTGATTCTGTGTATTTTGATGTGTAAAGTCTACACTTTATACCTGTCTTACTCTTCAAAAACTGCATCAAGAACACACTCATTGTTTTCTATGGGAAAAGGTACCATTGGGCACGTGTTGTGATTTTCACGTGTCATGTTAAGACATGCAAAAAAAAATTACTCATGTTTTACCTTAAAATACAGACATATTTTACAGCCTCATTTTCATTCTGTGTGAATATAGCCTTACAGAAGAGAGATCTCTTGTGCATAACAAGCCCTGTAATTGTGTAACAACACATTTTTTGGGCAGCAATGTTCCATTTTCTGACAACAAGTAGAAATCTTGAATATAGAGAGACAATACAACAGGAGTTGCAGAACCTTCATTATACAATGATCATGTTTTGAATCAAAAATTTGTATGAGAAGGGTTACATTCATAGAATATGAAAACTGTTGTGAAAGCAGTGAAATAAAGGGAATATTTTTTGGGCTTAGTTGATTTTACTGCGTGGTTTAAATGACATGACAACTTTATTCTCTGGGGAAATATAATTACACCAATATCAAATTTTTAGAGGTTTTTTTTCCTTCTTTAATTTTAAAGAATAGAACTTTTTTTTTTTCAAATTCAAAGGAACTTTTATTAAAAGAGTATGACATAAAGGCAAGTGAGATAGCACAAGTATCAATGGTCATATGCCAAAACAAATGTGATTACACTCAGACAGAGGGTTGTACAGGGCATAGGGGGCAAAACTGAAAAGGATTTTTTCATCAAACAAAGGAGAGTGCTTACAGTTATACTCAACATAAGAACAGGAAACTCAAAGAGAAAATTAGAATTCACTACAGACAAGCGTATCTCTTTCCCGGGCTAGGTTTGACATAGGTAGTGAAGTCGGTGGCCGACAGTCCGTTACAGCATTATTGGTTAACAAGTTATCGGGGTAAAGTACCCAAGTGTGGGAGAATAGAACTTTTTTTAATGGATTTTTGTTGCCGTATTCTGAAACCCATAACTTTATTTTTCTGTTGATGGACCAAAATACTTGTTTTGCTACTGTTTTGGGTACATATGACTTTTTGATTACTTTTTAGACCATTTTTTGGGGAAGTGATATGACTAGAAGACAGCAATTCTGACACTGTTCACCATGCAGGTTCATTTTTAATAGTTCAGACTTCTATGATATAGTAGTATTAACCATTTTACATACCAAACATATCTGCTATTATTTTTAATATGCTAACTGGGCAAAGATTTATTTTTATGTTTTATATTTTTTTTTATATATATTTTTTTAAATGTTCAAGTATGCAGTGCACTACAGTATTAATATCTTGCAGAGCATTATAATTTTGCTGGTCTCCTATTAAATTTTGCTTTTGGCAGGATGTAACAGCAGTATTAACATGGAAGTTCTCAGGTTTTCAACTAGGCACCCAGCTGCCATGTGAACTCGTCATCACCCTGTGATTGCATCACATCATGGTGGTGGTGGTGGAGTGATCGGGTGACAGGGGAGCCCTCTTGTCTAATGGTTTAGATGATGAGGTGGCTATTGCCCTTGCATCTAAGTGGTTAAACAGCTTGCGTTTGCGTTATCTTAGGTCCCTGCTGTTGCAGGCAGAAGTTATTTGACAAAAATATAGCCACCTGCAACTGCCTATAGGTGAAGCTCAAGAGCTTATTGCAGAATGTTATGTATTGAAAAACAGGATGCAGTAAATGACTATGATTACCCCATTAACAGTCAGAAATGTATCTTTTAACTCTGCCTAGCACAGATTTAAGGCTGTAGTGAACAAAAACTGAATTATTGCAAGCAGGGTAGGCCCTATTCCTCTTGTTTGAGTTGTTACTTAATTTTCTCATTTATAACGTATGTTATTCTTTATGCTGATTGTATTTCAATAAAGATTATTATTTACATAAAAAGAAAACTTTCAGTTTGAATGTTATTTAGTCACCTGGTATGTATGTAACTGTTGAGAGTGAGTTGAGCTTCGTCTTGTAAGGCTGCAATGGCTGCTGCATTCCTGAAACTTCTCAGTTCAGAGCCACTATGTGTAGGTACTAAAAGAATAACAACCTATCAATATACTGTAACACAGCCGGCACATCAATAGCTACAGAATATTGTACACTGGTGATTAATATTATCCATATTATGATGCTACTATAACAAATTATTTACATTATATTTATAGGCCTCGTTCACATGGCTGATTCTGGGACAGATTTCAGCTGTATTGCGCGCCGTATTGCGCTCCAATATGGCTGAAATCCGTCCCAGGCATTACGGTAATCCAGAATTCTTATAGAGAACTATGGATTCCGTCTCCCCTCCCCGCTCGGCGAAATGCACATTATCCAGGCGGGATACGCGCGATTGATAATGGATGTCTATGAGGACAGCGAGCAGCTGCCCCCCGACACCCCGCCCCGCTGCGCGGCAGCTGTCGTTATTACGGGCAAAATCCGTCCCCGCAATTACGCCGGCAATAAGCTGTGTGAACTTCGCCATAGGGTTAAATGTGCTCCAGTAGTCATGACATCCATTGTATGCAATGGGCTACTATGCATCTTATATGACAAAAAGCCCAATTAAATGAACACCCTGTGAAAATGCCCATTGCAGGGTTTGGATCTCTATGTCATGCACCACACCCTCAGATCCTGTACTTGACTTACGGTATTACAGGTTATCTGTTTTTGCAGGAGTGTTCCTTTAAGACCAGTTCTATACAAGCATGATACAGCCACATTTTAGAATCTATGCAATGGCTTCAAAATCTGGACTCACACAGTTCTAGTAAAGCACATTGGGCGACATGTATGAACGGGGCTGTGCCCTTTCGCTCTATTTTTAAACAGGTGCACTCCAATATCAGGTGCATTACATAGTGCCCACAGCACAGATCGGGGGGCGTGCAGGAGGCGGGGCACACTACAACCATACGAAGCTACACATTTATAGCTTCAGCACTGGAAATCCAGGCGCATTACTGCTGAAACAGGTAAAAAATCATGCATGTCGCCCTTTGATCACAACAGAGTTCATTAATGATCTATGTTCAGTTTGGGAGAATCAGAGTGGTTGGGCATGATTTCAGCCCAATATAGTATTCTTGATCCTTTACTTTCCTATTGTTTAGTCACTAGCATACTGTCTATATTCATATAAATATTTGTTTTTCCAACAAAATGGTAACATCTATTAGGTATAGGCAAAGGCTTAATAGCCGTAAGCTCCTGGACTTTAATGCAAAATCTATAATACAATCCTCCAATGATCACATGCCGTGTATAGTACTTGTCTTCTTTATAAAGGTAGAGGGGCCTCTGGGCTGCTTTAATCATAGGGCAAATGGTCTTCCTCCAAGTTCCCCAGGCAGCTGCACTGCTTTCAAATGTACCATTGACTTCAGGACACCAATACAGTTAAAAACTATGGTGAAATATTTTCTGCAAGGTGAGGACAAATAAAAAAAAGTGTAATTTTTTTTTTTTAGCTGTTGGGCTTATGAAGTGGTCTAGTTGCCCATCACTTCTGCACTAAAGGGAAACCCATTGGTTGTAAAGCATTGTCTACTTACAGGAATAGACATATACAGTAACATATGATAGGCAGCTGCTCTAACCAAGCTTCACTTCAGTGCAGAAAAAGCTACTGGGGCTGCCACTTCCTGTCTGCCTTCTTGATAACAGCTCCTTACAGCCAATTGACATTTAAAGGGGTTGTCTCACTACAAGGATTGCTTTTTATGTTAAAGATCTTGCAAAAACAAGTCATTTTGCAATATATGTCCATTAACAGTATCCCACCTATTCCTAGATATCTCCTGTTATATTGGCTGCATCAGCTCCTCAGGTTGCTATAGCTACAGACCTGTTCCATCTCTCCTGATAGGCCACCAGTACTGGTCACTATAGCTACAGACCTGGTGTCCTCAGCAGCTCATTAGTGCAGACCGATAGTAGCCAGTAAACCATACTTACCAACTCTCCCTGATCATCAAGGAGACTCCCTGAAAAGGTGGAGTCCTCCCGGGCTCCCTGAAAACTTGATAATTCTACTACTATGGTAGGTTTGCCACCAATCTGGTAAACCACCGGCAGGGATGGTTTTACTGCCAGGGGGCCAGTGCCAGTATTTTATTTGTACCGGCTATATCAAGTACTGATAACTTTTAGAATACAGTCTTGGGCATATCTATTAGTGTATGTCCACACGGCTTATTTGGACATTGTTTGTACTCTGATTTTTCAGCGCCCAAAACAGCATCAAAACCTCGCCTGAAACATGCTTCTTCAGAAGAGGTTTTTGATGAGGTTTTACACAAGGTTTCAACCCATACAAATTAATAACCGGGGCAAAAACCGTGCCGAAAAATGCTCCAAAACTTGCCATGCAAAATATACACTAGTGCACCATATACGGCTGAAAAGGGGACAAACATAGTCACAAGTTGACAATTTGGTCCATTTTAGCCTAAGCCTGTATGGCAGCTAAACCACTTTATACATCTAAGGACTTTTTTTACTGGCTGTGTGTTACTCTTTAAATAGTTGCGGCGCCAGGGTAAAGCATCATGAGATGCTGCCCTGACATCACTTGGTGCATAGGGACCATATTGTAGCTGGGCTCTGAAGGAAAGCTGATTGATGTGGTGTCACCCAGCTTGGATGCTGGTTAGGAGATCCAACGTCCAGTGAAGCTGATCCCTCATCCCCTTATCAGCTTTTCTCCAAAGCTGTCATACAGATGTGAAAAAGGGGTGTGGCTTTGTGCAAAATAGTGTATGTCATGTAAAATAGGGGGTGTGGTCCACTCAAGCCATCAAGGCGGTAAGCTGCACTTCAAAATCTCCATGAAGGCCACTTCCAAAAGTTGGCAAATATGCAGTTAACACGCCCCTATATTCAAAAATGAAACTGAGAAAACAAGACTGAGGTAAAGATGAACTGATGTAGTGAGACAACCCCTTTAAAGAGAACTTCATGAACAACCAGCGTCCTGATCACTACTTTCTCTAGGCAATGCAAGTATTGTTCTGCTTTAAATATTTACAGGAAACAATCTTAGAATACATTCACACTTTAAATCTAATTATTTTCAAACCATTAGCAACGTACCAGCTTTAAAAGTGACAATGCATTTGAGACAGGCAAACTCAGTCGCGTCTAGTCGAAGCTGTCGAAACCTTGCCACCACTTCCTGCAACGACTGAATTTCAGCTATAATTTTATTCAACTTCTGCGAATCTGTGTTATCGTTGTTCATTCCTGAAATCAAAACATATCTAAATGTATAGTTTTCACACCTTTCATTTCTAATCCCTAGCAAAGCTCTTCCACTTAACATGTATCTGTCAGCCTGGTATCAACTATTTCCGCGTCGATTTTTATGAAAATGATAATAAAGTACCTCCTTTAGATGATAACAAACACATTGATTAGCATTTCAATGATGATACAAGCAGTTATGAATACAACAAGACAACATTATTTGCATTTAAATATAGATTTATAAATGACAGGTATGGTCTATTGTTCGCATGGGATTTGTTATTCTTCACATGTTGTTCATATTCCCAGCAATGTATTTTAATGTTAATTTCTACAACAAAGTCATTAAATTGAGCAGTCCTTACCAGATACAGCCAGTAGCGTGCTAGCATCAACCGGGATGGCCCATTGTGCTATTCCCAGAACAAATAGCTCTCTCCACGCATCTTCCAGGAGCATCAGCTGCCACACAATATATGAATGATAGGTTTAGAAGTACATCAGCCATGCATACCGCTCTTATTTCAGAACCCCTTTGCTTGCTCTTTAGAACTCTTTATAGCTGAATATTTTACCTCAATCATGTTTTGTTTCTGATATTGAGGATGCACTGTGCTGTGGAGATCTGACAAGACTATATAATAGTCCCCCTCCAAACTTAATTGCTTCTAAAGTACAACATTTCTCATTTGAGGAAACAAATCATCAGGATCGAGAGAACAACACAATCTATATAGAGCTGTTATATGTGGGATAATATGTACCGTAATTAAATATAAAATGGGATATTAGAGCAATGGAGTGAAGCTTTGGAATATTTAGCATAAATTAAAATGAAATCAATGCTTGCTTTTTGGCTGTGGGCTCAGATAGATAAAGAAAAAGGAAAAAAATAATTTACGTAAAATGTTACCAGTATTTATATAATAGTAAATTTGGAGAGATTATATTATAATGGGGGTTCACATACTTCATTTTTTTGTGAATATTTTGTAGAAAAATACACGGGATAAACACCCACAAACCATGTAGCATTGATCTCAATAAGCATTAAACTCTATAGTTCACACAGGGTGTATTTTTACTCAACTGATGTTAAATACACGGGTAAAAAAAGAGACACTTCTTTGATGCATATTCCTTGTGTTTTGTATTGGGCTGTGTTCCAAAAACACATACAATAAAAAACACATCAAAAACTGCATGCAGAATTAAAAAATGCTTTAAAACATTATTTTTTTCAGTCTCTTTTTTAATTCAAGTGAACATAGCCTAAAAATTTTGACACGAGTTCTTTTATTTTGTTTGCATCACAAATTTTATTGGGCTGTGTTCTAAAAAAAACATATAATAAAAAACAGATCAAAAACTGCATGCAGAATTAAAAAATGCTTTAAAACCTTATTTTTTCAGTCTCCTTTTTATTTCATGTGAACATAGCCTAAAAATGTTGACACAAGTTCTTTTATTTTGTTTGCATCACAAATTTTATTTTCTCATGTTTTTTTTTTTAAAGAAATCTAAAGGCACAGAGAGATGAAGGACAATTTTCTTTCCTTTTCAATGTTATGTTTATATCTGACTTTAGAGCAAAAATGCATATATTGTAATTTTTTATCTCTTTTGAGTTATTAACTTACCCTGACCTTTCAAGTTTGATTTTAATTTACATTAGTTAATTAATTTACACAGTTAATTAGTTAATTAATTTACATAACTATTGTTGATTTTTGGGCTTTTTTCTCCTTCAAAGTATATTCTACAGAAGTCGGTAGAATATAAACCCATGTCAGAAGTGTAAACTTACTTAAGGCGACGGGAATGAAAATGTCTCTGATACCCCATAATTTAAACTATAACAGCCAAACTAACCTGGCCTATGGTATATTTACAGTGTCTTGATCTACATGTTTTTATGATGGCAAAACATTTATAGTAAATATAAGCAAAGTGATAAAAAAGAATAAAAGAAAGAATACAGAGGAAAAACATTTACCTGATCTTGTAAAGACAAAGTAGAAAAGGCAGGCACACTCTTTGCCCATTTAATGCTCATGAAAAGAAGTCTTGCTGCGGATTCACATACTGATTCAGTGGCAACTTCATAGAGGTACAAAGGAGCTCCGTTCACCTCGTGAGGATACTAGAAAAAATTATATTGTTTTTAAAATGACTATGGATTAAAATATTACTGGATTTGTCGACGTAGTAATTAAAAAAAAATCAGACCTATATTTGGGGTTTACATCTGAAAGATGCTTTATTGTATTTGACTGCAGTAAATATATCAAGTATAACAAGCTGAATGAAACATTTAAAAGAGTATGTATCTCCCGATGCTCTTAACACTGCTAGCTAAGTAAAAAGCGTACAAGTTTAAAAGTACGTATGTTGTGAATCATGCAACTGCCGTAGCATATGTGACAAAATGAAATGTAATTGCTCATCCACCATATGCCAATATGATTCCAAGTGTCCTCTGGGCAGGGAAGTGTCCTTGCTTTCCAACCCCTTTCCACCCTCTACTTTTGCTACCTGGCAATCATGTGATGACGGGATCACAGGAGGAGTCATGGCTAACTGCTAAACTGGATACATAAAACTTATATACACTTATAAACGGTGTCCAGGAATACAGGAACAGTTAAAAACAAACTTTACCTACTCTCTGGAAAAATTAGCTGTCATCTTCAGATCGCGTCCCCTCCCCCTGTAACTGCATTTCTTTCTCATGATGCCTCCACCCATAGAACTGACCATTTTGAATATAGAACAAATGCGGATTCCGTGTGTCCATGTTCTTTGGTTGCTAGGCCAAGCTAACTGATTTATATTCATTAGGGGTTTTAAAGGACTCATTAATAAATATTTACTATGGGACACTCCAGTTTTAATCAGAATTCAAGTTGAACTTTTTATCAAAAGTCAACCTCATTAGAGGTTTTCCAGATACCCACTGAGTTCAATGAAACTGACTGTGCATGTGTGGCCAGCATTATAGCAATAACATGAAATGGGATCTAATGCTCCGGCTCAGTGAGGGTCTATGTGACTGGATATCCAGTGATAAAATTTCTGTCTTATTTACATCTTTAATAGTCAAAAATTCCCCTTACTACTGATCTTAGAAACAATGTGGACAATTTTTTACCAATCCAGTAATCTTGCCCTATGGAGTTGAATCTAAAGACTTCAGGAAGAAGCTAGATCTCTAAGCCCCTCTGCAATAGAGATTGGGTTGAGGGGATGTAACATTACTTTGTTGTCTTGTGTAGGTTGTTTACAACAGAAGTCATGGAACCCAGTGAAACCCAATTGATCCAGTGACTAAATTTAGTCTGGTGTATTCCTCAGAGGTATTTGTTGCTTTAATGCTACATGCATTGCTATTTGTCAAAAATGATGGCATCTGGAAAGGAAGCTCTCAATGAAGCCCTTGAAACAGGTGTGAAAAAAGACTAGACAAGAGAAGTGATATTAATGTTCTTTTCCATATTTTTGCAATCATTGTCCCATCCTGTGTTTCCAGATAACCTTTACAAATAGTCACATAGGGCCACATGTATGAAAACTGTTTAGGTTACTATGAGCAAAAAAGTGAGTTTTAGACCTCAACAGTTTTCATACATGTGGCCCATAGTTGCTACACAGACTAAACAAAGGCCAAAAACTTGCTGCAAATAATATTGTTTCAATAGACAACTGCACTT
Organism: Phyllomedusa bahiana; assembly: GCA_025379985.1. NCBI lineage: Eukaryota > Metazoa > Chordata > Amphibia > Anura > Hylidae > Phyllomedusa > Phyllomedusa bahiana. The sequence continues at coordinate 46,953 of JAODAL010005405.1, read as the reverse complement.
TACCAGTTCTTTCCAATTTGTAAATTTGTTTATTTATCATCATATTCCTCTTCTTCTCATGAAATATTCTTGATCTCTACTGGGAACATACCATACTGACTGCTGAGACCTAAATACTGCTTACCGTCTATGTTTCAGTATGTTTTCTACACAACTTAAATATATTTTTAACACCAACATAATGCTAAAAACTGTGAAATATACAAAGTTGTGTAACTATAATATATTTAAAGAACTATTCCTTTGCTGCAATAAGTTGCTTGTGTACTGCAGTGTTTACTGCAGTATAAAATATATTCTTATTTTTTCATATGGCTTAATTGTATCCATTTAGCATATTCTATAGATGAAACTAGAATAGGTGAATTAATGACATTTCTCTTATTCTGATAGAGGTCTAGACAAGGTAGGACAGCAGCAGATAAGTTTGGTATGCATCTCTTTTAACACTCCCTGATTTATGAGGGAGTGCAGCATGTATATAGAGTACTGCGACCAAAGGATGACAAACAGCTGCTGTACATGTATAGTGCTGTAAAGGCACAAAGTCAGGAGTTGAGTGGGCATCATCTGTAATAGAATCTGATGTAATACAAATGCTGTAATACAACAGTATGGTTCTTATTCCATCTGTTTACCCCTCAGATGCTACTGCTTCTATAAGCCAATTACAGACATTCCTGAAGTGACATTGGTGGAAACCAGACCTGTCATCTTAGTTCACCTATTAGCCACTGATAGAGCTTAATAAGATGTCATGTCAGTGTTACACTGAGAAGCATAATACACTGCAATATAGTAGTATTGCTGTGTATTGAAGAGGTGATCAAGTGCTTGCATTTTTAAGTCTTATATATAGATTAAAAACAAAAGTTTGGCTAAGTGAAAGGTCTGCTTTAGTATGCAAATAATAAAAATAAAAAAACTTCAAATTATTGATATCAGTAACGGCTTAATGTTCCAAATTTAAATGATACTTTTATTTTGCAAGAATATTTAAAAAAATAAAAACTATATAAATATGGTACGTACTGACCAACAGAATAAAGATTTGGTTCTTGCCTCCTAAAAATGTTATGAAAAACGATCAAAAAACTATATGGTACCAATCAAAACTACAGGTCATCGCCCCAAAAAACAAAGTTGCATAAAGCTCCATTCACAAAAGAAACACAATAGTTTTGGCTCTCAGAATAAGGATACATAAACATTTTTTAGATGTCTTTATTGTACAAAAGTAGTTTAAAAACTGTATATATTTTGTATTGCCAAAATTGTATGAACCCAAAGAATAAAGTTAACATTTATACCGCCTATTGAATTCCATAAAAAAAAGTTAAGACTATTTGCAAATTTTCTTTATTTTCTTTTTAGATGCAATATAAAATAGTTCCCTGTGAGAGTTCAATCATCCCAGTTTAATAAGTAAACTGAACATTTGTTGAATATTTTACCTTCTTTTAGGCCAGAATGCACATTGCAGCTCTGTCAAATGTGTTTCCTAGAACTATGCATGGAGCCTAAAGGTTGGGAAAGTATTATTTAAAAGCTTTATACTTTTTACTGGGATTTGGCTAAACAAAACTACAAGTAATCAAAAAGCAAAGTGCAAACTGGGCCATGAATAATTTGTTTTAATCACTTCAAAGCCAAGGTGGAGAAGTGACAGTTTAGCAGCTACATATTGCACAATGGGGAATGTTAAAAAAATTCACTACACAAAATAAAAAAAGTAGCAAAAAACCCCCCAAAACCCTGAAAGTAACATGGGCCACATACGGTAACAGTACATCAAATTGGCAGCTGTGTAGGATATTAGTGAACAGAAATGTCTTGACAATGGTGACAATGGTTAACTGTATACATGACAAGATTATGTATGGCATGGGTAGAAAGATATGTTGACGTTCTTGTATAGCTCAAAGCCAAAAACCTCAGATTTAAAGAAGTTGTCCAGGATTAGGACTACATGGTTGCATTATTACAAACAGTGCCAGACCTTTCCACAGTTCATATATAGTATGCAGTTCATGTCCAATTACTTCAACGGAGCTAAGCTGCAGTACTAGCCATGACAAATACTCTTGATTATGAATGACCAAGCAGTGGAGGTTTATCTCTGCATGGATGCCCTGGAATGTCTGTGAAAAATGTTAAGCTGCACAATTAGTGTGAAAGCCAGTGATAGCCGGCTCTCCACTGAGAAGACATGGATGGCGTATTACCATCCCTGCCTTCCAGATCGATGTATGTACAGTGCTCAGTGAACACTGCATAAACAGACTAGCAGGAAGCCTCCTGGCTCTCTGCTTCCAGTCCGGCAGTCACATGACCTCTAGGACTTGGCAGTTGCAGAGGTCAACCCTGATTGGCTCTGTAGTAAGTACAAGGGGCTGTATTTCCCCTGTAACTGGGGCTAATATACCAGCTCAATTTATAGGGGAAATCAGAAAAAACAATATACAATCTTATTATAAAAACCAATAACGGGACAAACCACAACTTTTAGCCCTTGATAATCCTAAAACTTTATATCACCTATATAAATAAGTATCTGTGTTGAAAAAGTGACACAATTAAACAACTTATTTTAGTGATGCTTCTGCCTTTAAAAAAATTAAAGGGGTTTTCTCACTACAAGAATTGCTTTTTATGTTAAATCTTGCAAAAACAAGTCACTTTGCAATATATGTCCATTAACAGTGTCCTACCTATTCTGAGATATCCCCTCTTGTATGGGCTGCATCAGCTCCTCAGGTCGCTATAGCTACAGACCTGTTCTGTCTCTCATAATAGACTGCCAGCACTGGTTGCTATAGCTACAGACCTGGCTTGTACTGCAGCCTAATAAAATCCAGTAAATTTGCCCCTGAATTCAAAATGAAATCAAGAAAACAGGACTGAGGTGAGATGAATCAATGTAGTGAGGCAATCCCTTTAATTAAGTAAAAAATGTGAAAAACAGACACTTTTTTTTACTGTTTTCCTTTGTATTATAAGAAAGAAAGAAAAATAACTAATTAAAAAATTGTATAAAAATAAAGCCCAACGTTTCACAAAAAAGGCAAAAAAATTAGTAGAGTAACCGAGAAAGTGTTATAGCGTTCAAACCTGCGTCTGCTACACAAAAGAAAAATGTGCCTGGCAAGGAAGAGGGTTAACGGCCCAGTCAGGAATTGGTGAAAGATGAACTCCACAGAAATGACCACAAGTATCTTTTCTTCTTTTATTAAGATCAATCTTTTTCTTCTTTTATTAAGATCAACTATGTCCAGATAAGAAACATTTCAGACCAATGCTGTTTTCTCACACTCACCATTTTTAAGGCCTTAATATATTACTCACCCACCCCTTTTATATACCAAAAACTCTCAGTTTACACTCTCCAAAAATCCATCAATAGGTGTGGTTTCCAGTTCTGGATAAACCAGTTTACATTATTGATAACATGTATCAAATGTTTTGTAAGTACCAAGTATAGTGGGTTGCAAGAGTTTGAACTGTTCCTCAGTTAAATTAAATTTATGTTATTAATATTTTATGTGATACAGCAAAATGATACATGCTTTTACACATTTTTGCAAAAAATAAAAAGTGTGGTGTGCATATGTATTCAGCCCCCTGTACTCTGATGTCCCTTAATAAAATCCAGTATGACCAATTGCCTTTAAAAGTCACCTATTTAATAAATAGAGTACATCTGCATGTAATTTATTTTCAGGATATTTTTAGAGAACATTACTGGACAGCATCATGAAAACCAAGGAACACAGGAGACTGCTCAGGGAAAAAGTTGTGGCAAAGTGTAATGCAGGGCAAGGAGAGCACTAATTAGAGAAGCAGCCAAGAGGCCCGCAGAGAGGAGCTGCAGAGATCCAAAGCTCAGGTGAGAAATCTGTCCACAGGATAACTATAAGTCGTGTACCTCACAATTCTGGCCTTTATGGAAGAGTGGCAAGAAGAAAGCAATTTTTGAAAGCAAGCTGTAAGAAATCTTGTTTGCAGTTTGCAAAAAGCTTTGTAGAGGACACAGCAAGCATGCAGTAAAAGATGCTCTGGCCAGATGGGAGCAAAATTGAACTTTTTGGCCTAAATGTTAAATGCTATGTGTGGAGGAAAGCCACCACTGTACATCACCCTGAATACACCATCCCCACCGTGAAGCATTGTGGTGGCAGCATCATGCAGTGTAGATTCTTTGCTTCAGCAGGGACTGGGATCTACAATGGAATGGTTTAAATCAAAGCATATTCATATGTTAAAATGGCCCAGTAAAAGTCCAGACCTAAAGTCCCATTGAGAATCTGTGACAGGACTGAAATTGCTGTTCATAGAAGTTTACCGACTAATCTGACTGAGCTACGGCTATTTTGCAAAGAAGAATGTGCAAAAATTCCAGCCTCTAGATGTGCAAAGCTGGTGAAGACATCCCCCAACAGACTGTATCTGTCATTGCATCTAAAGGTGGTCCTAAAAAGTATTGACACAGGGGGCTGAATACATAGACACACCACACTTTTCAGTTTTTTAATTTGCAAAAATATGGAAAAGCACGTATCATTTTCTTTGTACTTCACAAATCCTTGCTACTTTGTGTTGTTCTATCACATAAAATATCAACAAAACACATTCAAGTTCGAGGCGGTAACATTAAAAAATGAGGAACATTTCAAAGGGTATGAATACTTTTGCAACCCAATGTACAAGAGCATCTGGGGAGGTTCAACATAGAATCCCATCATGGTACATCATATAAAGCTTACCTTTGGGGTTGGTTGAGCTAATCCAATTAAGGTCTGTCTTTCAGGGGTGGTTGATACAGCCGCTAACTCAAGGTTATGAGGCTCCAGTTGACTAACAGTTGTGAAAAAAGTAGGTGTTGGCAAAGCTGCTGATGGAAAGTGAGGAGTGGTTCCATTGACATCCTTATGTCCTCTGAAATAGAGAGCCACTTGCTTTCTTATGGTGGATGTTCTTGGTCCTCTTTCATGTTGAACAGCTGAAATCAATCCAGTAATCATCTTAATACTAATCAAACTCATTTGGTAAATTGATGCAAAGAGCAGGCTCTAAGATACTTCAGTTCATTAAAAGGTTAAAATCATGAAAATCTTCCCTCATACTGTGTCCTTGAGAGAACATTTCTTCCTTATGATTTCCTTTTTTTTAAATAACGGCATTAATCTATATTTTACCAGAGCTATGTCAATCATTTTAATGTAGGCTTCTGTTCTTAAGCATAATGCTTTTGATTTTGCTTATGTAAAGAGATACCAGTGACTGTCTCGCTGATTGCTAAGAAAATCTTATAATTGGATTTTTTTTCTTTTTGTAATATGAGCGACAATAGATGATTGTATATTTAGGCCAGAAATGATCACGTTTCCTATTAATGGGAACCAGACGTTTAGTGAGTATTTTAATTACCATCTTTATTCATGTTGACTTCCAAACACTTCTTGAGACGACATGCTCGACATTGATTTCTATGTGTCTTGTCCACTGGACACCCACCCTGTAAAGAAAAAAAAGATTATGTTGTGCATTGTGGAAAACCATAGCCTTTCCAATTTTCATTCTGACCATGTACATATTAACATTTTAATTGTGATCTTATATTAAGTTTTTGTCTAACCACAGATTTTTTTTTACATTTTTTTTTAACTGTATATTTTATTTTATTGAAAGAAGAGAACAATCATACACAATAAAGACAATAAATCATTATGTCTGAGTGTAAATGTCACAACAGAAGAAGACTGTTTTCAATCAAGGAATAGATTTAGTTTTTTAAAGGTTAGTACATACCTTAAGGTCAACAATAAAAAGAAAAATAAAATATCTGGCCTGTATCTTAGTGGGAAAGTAGCCTGTTTTGAATAAAATCACTCTAAAAAAGTACTGCGACATTCATCAATTTATCAAGTGAGGAACTTCTATAAGTGGAGTTCACAAGCAACTGCAATACATCTACCGCTCAAGTTCCTCTGTGTGGAGTGCAAGGACATCATCGACCACCGGCAGAAAATCCGAAATCTAATTTGTAATTCATTAAAGTTCAAGCTTAAAAGGGTTGTCTCATTACATTGATTCATCTTACCTCAGTCCTGTTTTCTTGGTTTCACTTTGCATTCAGGGGCCTGTTTACTGGCTCCCACTAGGCTGCAGTAGAAAACAGGTCTGTAGCTATAGCAACCAGTGCTGGCAGCCTATCAGGAGAGATAAAACAGGTCTGTAGCTATAGTGACCCGAGGAGCTGATGCAGCCCATACAAGGGGGATATCTTGGAATAGGTAGGACACTTTTAATGGATAGATATTGCAAAGTGACTTGTTTTTGCAAGATCTTTAACATAAAAAGCAATCCTTGGAGTGAGACAACCCCTTTAATTTTTTTAAAGTCCCAATTGAGCATGTTTAGTATGCTTAAGCTTTTCGGACAAAAGTGTCCTTGTTCACAACATAATACATAATGTTAAAATGATTACGCGTATCGGATACATGTCCTTGTTCACAGCATAATTAATTTTAAAATGTTACGCATCGGATACAGTCCTTTTCAGCTAAACAAATGTCAACGCTTGCGTTTTGGACACAGGTGTTCTTGTTCACAGCGTACCTAATAATGTTTAAACATTAACATTATGTATTATACTGTAAACAAGGACACTTGAGTCCAAAATGCGTAAGCGAGTTAACATTATGTATTATGCTGGGAACAAGGACATGTGTCCGCTATGCGTAAGCGTATACAACATGCTCAATTTGGACTTTATACTTGCATTTTAAAGGATTACAAATAAAATTTCATTTTATGGGAGTGCTGGACTTTTCTACTATTTTAATTTTCTACTGGTAGTCGACAGCATTCTTGCGCTCCACACAGAGGAACTTTCGGGGTATGTTCACATGGGTTTGTTATATACGTTTTTTGGATACATTTTATGTACCTAAACGGACCCCAGAAGGTATTTAATAATGTTCAAGTGTGATTACACTGATTTCAAAGTAAAACATGTATTGTTGTTCAGACGATACATGTTTTACATACGTTTTTGCATTGTGTAGAATGGATGCGTTCAAAGAATTGACTTTTCACTTCCATTTTACTCGTCACTTCCATTTTAAGCACTGAAAAGCCAATAGAAACAATAGGGATATCTTTGCAGTTCAGAAAACGCATCCAAAACGTATCACACTTTGTGGTACGTTTTTGGATGTGTTTGATGCAATAAGTTTTATGTATTGCAAAAATGTATCTAAGACGCTGTGTGAACATAACCTTAATCATAGATGGATTGCAATTTCTGGTGAGATCCACTTACCTGACGTCAAATATTTTTTATATCTCATTCTATTACAGCGCCTCAAAATGGCAACTGGACATTGAGCCAGAGAGCTATATTTAAGACATATATTAGCACGTGTGCCTTTCCAAACACTTTTTTACATTGCGTTCTATAAGCATGACTGTATCACTTTTTGCTTGCAGTTGGTTATTGACTGGCCTGCCCAATAACAGTATTGACCCGAATGATCATGTACATGAAGATCCAAGCGTTAGGAATGAGCTGTGCATGTATGACCACCAGCTCTGACACATTAGGAGGACCTCCTGAGAAGGAATCATAAGAATAGCAGTGATGTAACCGCAATATTCACAAATAAGCATTTAAAAAAAAATGATTCCAATTATAAAAATATCATACTTTGCCTTATTTAACAAAGTAAATGAATACTAATATGTGACCAATATGTGGGAAAAATCCTTTACATATGATTCAATTTAGAACGAAATAGGGAGTCAATGGCCTTTCAATTTTTACACCTGGAAATCTTTTAAAGAGGCATCTAACTGCAGAAAAGAACAACAAATTGAATTTACTCTTTCACACCAGGTTTTTAAAATATTTCTGTGAATAGTCAGTGTCCCAATAAACTTCTGTTAGCATATCATTCTAACATCTTTTATACCTCTGATATTTATCCATAGCCTATGGATAAGAGTTGCCCTGTATAGATATTTTGGGCGACATGTATGAATCCTGCCGCTGACAGGCCAGTTCTTAATAGCTTTAAGACAGTGTAGAATGCGCCAGAATGTATGAACCTGTTCTTTTGCAGTTCATACATACAGGTGCAGTGTAGTGTCAATATGACAAGTCTAGCTCAGGCAACACCTTTAGCCTGGTCTGGCTGTTCTGTTAAGTGCCTAGGTTGGTGTCAAAGAATCATAAATGTGTCTAATTTTCTGAATGTGGTGCGACATGCTTCCAGAATGCCCCAAATCTTTGGTGCATTAAAAAGTGTCTTTGGCGCATGACAAAGGCTTATTGCGCCAAGTTTGCATCTGTTCATACAGTACATTCTTTTTGGCTCAAAGTATACTAGAAAACTGGCGCAGCCCCATTCATATGTCGCCCTTTATTTTTAACCTCAGACAACCTTAACATTTTAGTGCATTTTTTAATAGAGTTTACTTCAATTCAATAGAGTTTTACAATTCAGAGGTCAAATTTTTCATTAATTCTTGCATTAAGATATTGAGAAATAACCTGTAAGTAACTAAGATAGCAAGATGTCTTCCAGTAATAAAAGGACTGCAGATGAGGCTAGTGTAGACAACAAGATTGGGTACCACAAAACTTGGAAGCTGTTTCTACAATACCTCTAATTATAGGTTTTATATATTATACACTAGTAGTGTATGCTAGGTGGCATTTTAGTTCTCTATGAATTTCAGCATAAATCCAACCCATAGCAGAAATAGACCTGAAGCAAATACAGTTCATAAATGTAGAACAGGAGGTTCACTGTCTTCAGTCCTTAAAGGGGTGTTCTCACCATGCCGAGTCTACTCTTCTCAGGTAGCTTCAGGCTCACACTTCCTGGCCAGGCTTTGACTTATCAGCTTTGCTATTCCTAACTGAGTCTGCTGGAGTGCATTATCAGGACCGGACTGGCCCATATGGGAACAAGGAAAGCCTTTGTTGGGCCCGTGAGCATGGCAGACCTGGAGTTGCTCTGAAACTGCATATAAATCTTTGGGAGAGGCAGAAAGGCAGAGAAAAGGCAGCAAAAGGCTTGTACGGTCATATAGAATAGCTGTAGTGTGGGCTCCCAGAATTAACTACACTGATTGGCCCCAGAATCAATCCACTGGTGGGCTCAAGTATCAACTCCATCAGTAAGCCCTGGGCACACCAGTCCAACACTGGACATTGACAATAGAAGGGTCTAAGCAGCAGCGTACAAGGCTACAGAACTCTAAAAGGTTAACATTTTCCAGCAGGAAAAACAAGCTCCTGTGCTGCCAAAAACAGTAGCATTATCAGCAGCAGAGAGTACCGTCACCAGCCCGACTATCCCTACAAATGGCTTTAGAGCTTGTTAGAGTAGAGAGAGAGGTGGTCAGTAACCTAGGGAAGCTTGTGTACACAAGCAGGAGATAAGATCTGCTCTAACTCTGAAGAGAAGTAAAATCAGAACAGCAGTGTATTTGGTTATAATCTTCCTTTACCTTTACATACATATTTAAAGCTAATCATTGAAATGGGAATATCTATTTATTGCTTTGGGTCACCATAAAGCTGCTCCAAATGCCACAAAATAAGTTGCCCTATTTAACAAGAAATGAGGTATTTTAGACAGGTGCACGTTGGGTTGATGGGCTGTATTACAGAATATCAAGGTACACACCAATAAGCTTCAACTGACAAATTAAGTGAGTAACATTGATTATGTTTTGACACTGGCGCCTATGAAAGGGTGATATCTATTAGTGAAAAATCAGTTTTTGAATAAATGGATGAGATTTAGAAATATTGCATTTGATAGTGTTCCACATAAAAGATTGGTATAAAAATTGAGAATGATGGGATGGGGGAAAATATATAAAGGTTTACAATTGGCTCTGTGAGGGCCCGTTTACATGGCAATGGACAAATACCGGTTGGTTTATCCAACCCGTATTTGACCTGTTTTGCGGCCGTCCCCAAGGCCGCGGGGAGGACGGCTTTTCTCCGCGATCAACATATTCCACTTGCACATATTATCTCCGAAAACCGGACGGAAGAATGTGCATGTTGAATGTTCCTCGGGCTGCCCACAGGCGGAAAAACCGCTAGGCGGAAAACCCATGCAGTGGGGATTGATGCACGGTTTTCCATAGGAGCCCATTGTGCTCGGTTTTCAGGCGGTCTTCAAAACCGCAAACCGTCTGAATAACCTACCACAAACCCGTGCCGTGGGGACATGCCCTGATAGGAAACAGAGGGTGGTTATTAATGGAACCTACTCTGACGAGGTTATCGTTGCTAGTGGGGTATCACAGGGATTAGTATTGAGTCTTCTTCAGGCTTGGACTTACCCTGAGGGGGCCCCCTGGACTTTTGGTGCCCTGGGCATACTGGGCATGGCAGGTCTGGGGCTGCTTTTAGGGACAAAGGTAGAGACAGAGACACAGAAAGCAAGAGTCATGTATAGTAGCAGTAGGGTGGGCCTCAAGAATCAAATCTGAGCACAACGAATTAACTCCACTGGTGGGCCCAGAGAATCAACTCCACTGGTGGGACTCAGGCGCCCCAGTCTAACACTGGTATTCTCTTTCATATATTTACAGTATTAATTACCTTGTAGATGGCCTACAGAGCAGAATTGCAATATTTGCTGACGATACAAAGCTCTATAAGGTAATGGAAACAGAGGAGGATGACAGAATATTACAGACGGAGAGCTGGAGGCTTGAGTGGAGAAATGCCAAATTAAGTTTAATGTGGATAAATGTAAGGCCATGCACTTGGGCCAAGGAAATAACAGTGCAATTATATAAAATATAACATGTTACTGGGTAAAACCACTGCTGAAAAAGACTTGGGGATATTAATAGACATTAGTCTTAAATTTAGTGAACAATGTCAGGCAGCTGCTGTCAAGGCAAATAACATCATGGGCTGCATTAAAAGGAGCATGAATGCTCAAGACAGAAACTTAGGGCCACATGTATGAAAACTGTCTAGGTGTAAGACTTTCTTTGTTACCCATAGCAACCAACCAGAGCTCCTCTTACATTTTTTCATTTTTTTTAAATGAAAGCTGAGCTCTGATTGGTTGCTATGGACAACAAATAAAGTCTTACATCTAGACAGTTTTCATACATGTGGTCCACAGGTTTTTTTTCCACTATAGCAAACAAAAGAATGTGTTTACACAGCGTATTTGTGGGCGTACTTCAGCATGAAATTGTGCTGCAATACGGCCAAAGTATGCCCCACAAATATGGTAAAATCTAGCACTCATTGAGTTCTATGATAAGCTGGCATATTCCCCGGCGCATACTGAGCGCCCAGAGAAAGAAGAGTGGACGGGGGCCAGCGCGTCCTTCTAAAACAGCGGGCATATAGCGCTCACAGTATGCCCTGCTATACGCTGGATATACGTCATCTTAACATATGCTAACAGTAAAGCTTTCATTTCTAATAACGCTCTTGAAAAATGTGCTGGAAGAAGAAATAATTGGCAAGGATAAGGATCCAAGCAGGTCTAACAATTCTGAGCCTCTGTCACAGATTCTATTTGAGGGGAAAATCAGCGGAATGTGAAATGCTATTTTCTCTGGTGAAATGTGGGACACAAGTCATTGGGGTCCATTGGGTTCTCTGTTATGTGATAGATGCATCACAGCTTGAATTCAATTTTTCTGTTTCTATGACAAAGCTCATGTGAACAGAGTCTAAGTTGAACAATGAGGATGCTTCAGATCAGTCTTAGGGTATGTTCACATGGATTAATTTGGAGCGCATTTCGCCACGTATTTTGTGGCGTACTGTGCTTAATACGCGGGGAAATGTGCCCCAAAATTACGGTAATCCATAGATCTCATAGACAACTATGGATTATGCCTCCTCTCCCTGCTCGTACAATACGATCGTATTGTATGTGCGGGGAGATAAGTCACATGTCACTTATTCGCGGCACGTAAATGGCGAGTAAGGCATTTCTATGGGGCCGGCGGGTTGCCGGCCCCCCGGGCCTTGGGAGCGCGAGCTCCTGCAACACACAATGTACTGCGGCACGTACTGTACGCGCCGCAGTACATCGTGTGAACATACTCTTAAGGGTGAGCTCACAAGAGCCCAGAATGTTAGGCTAAATCTATCACTATAATGAGAGATAGACATCATACTCTGCTGTACACCATTAAATTAGTTTGCTGCAAATATCCAATTTCTTTGGTGTATTTTTGAAAGAACAGTTGTAGGCTTAAGCTGAGTTCACACGGCTTATTCACGGCGTAATTGCGGGACGGATTTCGCCCGCAATTACGCCGTATGCTCGGCAGCGGGGGCAGGGCAGAGGGGCCGGTAGCCCGCTGGCCCCATAGACATTCATTATCCACGGTGCGTATACTGCCGTGAATAACTGACATGTCACTTCTCTCCCCGCTCGCCGTATTCCGTGAGAAGGGAGAGGAGACGGAATCCATAGTTCTCTATGAGAACTGTGGATTACTGTAATGACTGGGACCAATTTCAGCCTGTAATTTGCGCAGTACGGCGCGAATTACGGGCTGAAATCCGTCCCAAAACAAGCCGTGTGAACATGGCCTAACAGTGTTTGGATGAAATATATGTATTTGTGTGTGGGTGTGTGCACTGATCAGCCATAACATTACAAACCATGGAGGGGTGAGGTGAATGAAATTGGTTATCTAGGGATAATGGCTCTTCCTGTCAAGGGGTGAATTTTATTAGACAACAAGTGACCAGTCATTTTTTGAAAGTGATGTGTTGTAAGTGGGAAAGTGAGGATTAGAGGGATACTGACAGGTTTAAATTGTGATGGCTAGACGACCAGGTCAGAGCAACTTCAGAACATCAAGTCTTGTGGAGTGCTCCCAGTATGAAGTGGTTAACACCTTACCAATGAACCAGCAACAAGGTTTCCAAGGCTCACTGATATAGGTAGGAAGAATAGTGGTGGCTCACCTGGTCCAATCCCATGGAAGACTTATTGCAGCACAAACCACTGAAAATCTGAATGCTGACTACCATAGCAACATGTCAAAATATACAGTGCATTGCCGTTTGCTGTGTATGGGGCTGTGTAGCTGCACTCTGGTCTCAATGTACATGCTAACACCAATCATTTGCCAAAAGTGCTTATAATATTTACGTAAGATACAAAACTGGACCATGTTGCCAAAGTAAAGTGTGGCCTGGTCTGATGAATCAGGTTTTCTTTTACATCATCTGGAAGGCTGGCTGTGTATGTGTCTCTTAGCACCAGGATGTAGTGAAAGAAAAAAGCTGGTGGAAGCATTGTGATGTTCTGGGCAACGTTTTGCTTGAAACTTTAGACCTTGGTGTTAATGTAGGTGTTAATATGACACAACCTTCCTAATCTTTGCTGCAGACCACGTACAGCAGTTTATGGCAAAGGTAATTTGTAACGGCAGTGGCCTATTTTCATTCTCTGCCATACTACACATTCTCATTAGGAAAGGTTTGATGAAAATTACAAAAAGTTGAAGGTGTTGACTCCAAACTCCATAAATCCCAATCCAATTGAGCATCTGAGGGTTGTGCTAGAAAAACGAGTCTGTTCTACATAGGCTCGATCTTGCAACTTATAGGACTTTAAGGATGTTTTGTTAATATCCTGGTCCTGGATACTTCAGAGGTACTGTAGAATCCATTATCCATGGGTCAGAGCTGTTTACATAGCACAAGGGGGGCTACTTAGTATTAGGCATACAGTAATGCATTTAACGTTAAGTTTGATTGGTGTATATCTGAATAACAGTGTAATATATTATTTGCCATCATTATTCATGGTCAGAGAAGATGTATGCAAAAGTAAACTTTTAGAAAAACCAAGGCTTTGTGCACATGATTATGTGGTTCAGGAAGGTCCACTGTTCAGCATGATTAGGTGTTCCATTCAGCACCATATTCTTCAAATACAAAGAAGTTTAAGTGTGTGATGTTATGGTTCAATAGAACGTAAAGCTTATATGAAAGCATTAAATATGAAAAATTATGCTTAGCAATTAGTACTTCTTGCCTGACTTTATTTGCTAAACATTTAGACACACTAAAAATATGAACCTGGAAATAAACAGTGGATAATACAACCCTGGAAAGAGTCAATGACACTTAAACTCAATTCTTGGGGGTTATTACATGTGCAATAGGAGATGGCTTAGAATTGATATAGAGCAGTTATAGCATGCATAATGGATTATTATAGTTATATATGTGGAGATTGTGTATTTGCTTTTCTGTGTGCACCAGTTTTAATGAAAGTGCCTTAGTAAGTTTCCTGAAAATGTGTCGAAACCTATAATTTATCAAACAAAATGCCTAAATAACTCATTATAGTACTCATAGTGTCAATCCGCTAGTCCTATTATATAGCCACTTGTGGAAATGAATGGTTGACAATCATATCATGCTGTTTTTCTTTCATTCAGTGTGGCTGAAACATGAGAAAAACATATCAGATTTACAGCGAAGCAAAAAGCGCAGCTCTCCGTGTATGTATCACATAGCTTATAGAATATAGCAAAGAACCAGTTCAGTGAGGTCAGTTCTCAAGGTCTCTTGAGATATTCAAAAGGCAAGAACACTTCTTATTTCTTCATTGTTAATCCTAGTATTAGTTTTTTAGTCTTTTCTTTTTACTTTATTGACCTGTCTAAACTTATGCCTGTCTGAAAGCCGTCATTTTTTTTGTACGCCATGGGAAAGTCTAAAAGTGGCTTAGGTAAAATAAGTAACTGGTTCCAAATGATTTAATCTAAAAATAAAAAAAAACATGGATCCACAAGTTTTTGGCTTTTCTATAGTTCATGATGAAATGCTTTACCAGAAAGTTTTGCTGTTCGCATATTTTATGAAGCTACATAGCAAACAGCTCATCATTCACATTCATTCACATCTCATTTGGTGGATCGTCGCTGGCATCCATTGGGATACTGTGAGAAGGGTGTCTCAACGTACCCACAGTAGAACCATAGCGGCCTGTGAAAAGGGTACCTCAACGTACCCACAGTAGAACCATAGTGGCCTGTGAAAAGGGTATCTCAACGTACCCACAGTAGAACCATAGAGCCTGTGAAGAAAGTATACTCAACTACCCACAGTATAACCATAGCGGGCCTGTGAAAAGGTACCCAACGTAACCCACAGGTAGAACCATAGCGGGCCTCTGAAAAGGAGTTACCTCAACGGACCACAGTAGAACCATAGCGGCCTGTAAAAAGGGTACCTCAATGTAACCACAGAAGAACCATAGTGGTCTTTGAAAAGGGTATCTCAATGTACCCACAGTAGAACCATAGCAGCCTGTAGATCAAAAAAATCTTTTTTGGACTATATTAACTATTTCATGATTATTTACATTTTATGTGCCATACACAATGATTTTGTAGCATTCATATACATAGTATCATGAAATAAAGCAACCGTAGTCTAAAAGAGACCATGTTTGTCCTATTGTTTCCTGCCTCGCTACATTTCAGGAGACCTTTTTTCACAGGGTACTTGCGGTGAAACCACAAACCATGTGAATGGGGCCTTACTCATAGCAAGTCTTTCCTTCAGTTTGCTGTCCTAGCCCTCAATCTAGTTCCCTGGTAAAACTGGATGTTTTTATCAGTACCCCTTGGTAGTGGGGCACATGCCCCCCAAGTCGTCCTCTAGCTACATGCTGAAATTAATTCTAGATATGCAAAGGGCTTTAAGGTTTAAGGATGATCATCTCCTTGTTAATGGATTAAGAGGGTTGAACCATCTCAATAAATAGCGTCTACAACCGGTTTGTAGTAAATTGCTAGCCACCCACGGAGAATGGGAAAGTGGCTCATGGTTCCTCCTCATTGTGGCAATTCTATATTGTATTTTCGGATATAGTTAAGCAAGGAGACAACCCCTTGAAGCGGATATTCAACAAGCATTATTCTTAGAAAAAGCTTACAACTGCTAATATCATATTATAGTGAAGATTCACTCTAACTGGAAGATGTACCAATCCATTGCAGTCAGTCAGAATCTGTAGTCTTCCAGCCACATTAGAAACAGCTATAACGGTTCTAGATTACAACTCCTTTATTGCATTGTTTTCCGTTATACATATCAAGTATGTCTTATTACATTTCAGCTCGGTGCTATTATTACTGCAGAGAATATTCACACCTGTATTCACTCACTAATAAAAGAACAAGCACTTGCAGAAGCATTAATCTTAAGAAGCAGATGAATCACTGACATTCAAGGACTTTGTTACAATACATTGCTCTTGGGTTGCAGTTAAAACAATGCAGTGCAGTTTAATATACGACCAACGCATTCTTAACTTACGTTAATAGCATCCCCCGCCTCACATCACAATACTAACCTGATTTCCAGATTTGCACACATAAGTCCTGTTCCTCCGAATGCTTCTCTTGAAGAATCCCGAGCACCCATCACAAGCATAAACTCCATAATGTTTACCCGAACTGCGATCCCCACATACTTTACAAGGAATATCCAAGATCCGACCTGTAATAAGAGTAACCATGAAACTGTTTGCTGTGGTCATCACAACTGTTTTTCTTCATACATGATTGTCTCATTCTTCATAGTGTATAGTTGATTTGTTCAGGTGTACTGTAATGTAGGAAGGTCTTAGACAGTGGTCCGTCAAGTTACAATGGCCTCAGGATACACTATTCTCAACATACAATGGTCGATCCTGAGATATTCTATGTTGAGTCTGGTTTCAAGATACAATGTCCAAGATACCGATTCAGCCAATTAAAATGAACATTTTTATTGTAAAACCCCTGTATAAGTGAAGTGCAGTGATTGGTGGTCTAGTAGCACTTTACAACAGTACAGGGCGGTACTACATGTTTTGTACTATTTACATGTGCCATAATGAATGGCTCCTTTGGGCACCACGGGAGGGTAACACCATTTTCTTTTTTTCTAATACGTTGTGTATAAAGTACATGACCCAAAAAAGCTCCTGTCCTCATCACAGAAAATGATTTCCAGCTTCCAGCAGCTCTTTCTGTTATTTGTAGGGACTTGTTTTATCTATATTAGTTATCTGCATACTTTCCTTTAATCTTCATGTTGTATAATGTTGGGTGACATTTTAGAGTTTTAGAACCACTTACCAGTTTTCTATACAGTTATGGTTTCAACATAAAGGGCGACATGTATGAATGGGGCTGTGCCAGATATCTGCCGTCTTTTCAGCCCAATATCCAGCCCAGCCCCTTCGCTGCGCTGAAATTCCTCCCGTACACCACTCCTGGGAGCATTAAAAAGCGCAAGCGGCACTTTGTTATGCGCCTCGGATCGGGGGGCGAGCAGGAGGTGGGGTGCAATAGAACCGTACGAAGCTATAGATTTATAGCTTCAGTACGGCAATTCTAGGTGCATTACTGCTGGAACAGGTAGAGCACTTTCAAAGTGGTATACCTGAGCCAGAAATGTGGTCCTAGCACTAGAATGCACCGATTTATGACCCACTATAGAGCGGGTTCACAAATCAGGTGCATTCTAGGCTATTTTTATGTGCAAAAAAATGGTCGCCTGGGTGACAAAAATCATACATGTCGGCCACAATGATCATCCTGGGAACTAATCGATATTATGCTGTATATTGAGGGTCCAATGTAGTGTAATATGCTTCCACTAATAATGTCCTCATAGGTCTACATTATCACTAGTAGTGTGTAGCCTAGATCAACCATAACCAGAAATCACTTGCTGCTAATTATGGCAATAAGAAGTTAGAGCCATGTTACAAGCTTTTCCATGATGCACAAAAGTACATGTTACTTCATAGTTTTATAACAAATGTTATAAATGATTGACAACTATTATAAGTAATAAAAAAAAGCATACAACCCTTTTGGCATTAGGAGATAAAAGTCATAAGCACCAATTAATCATATGCTACTTTTCATTGCTAAGTATGGGTTTTCATGTCTCAGTGGATGCAGTTTTTGAGGGTGAGTATATAATTGTCGAATAGAAGCCTAGATATTTTCTAATATGCCGCTTTAAGATATGTTTCTAAAGAGTGAAAAACAATTATGCAATTATAATTTAAGTTATGAAGTTGATGGATACAAGATCCCACCAACAGTACTTAATGTGATGTGATCTTTCATATAATTGTAGTTTGCAGTATGAATGATCCCAGTGAACATAGCAATGGTTTTGCAGACATTCCTTTAATCCTGGAAACCAAAATACGATTACACAAGTCACATATGTGTGAAACCATTCTTTCAACTTTAAAGAAGATCAGACATTTACTCCTGTCTTAAGTGCTAAGGAGGCTAAGACAGAATTAGGCTGATTTCGATGGCCATAAAATGGCTCTGTGTGGGACCTGTATATCTTGAAGAACCATCCCATTCAAACAAATGAGGTAAACCTAACACGATAAAACCTTATGGGCCACATGTATGAAAACTGTCGAGGTCTAAAACTCTCTTTGTTGCCCATAGCAACCAATCAGGGGCGCCCCTTTAAATTTCATATATTACTCTGAAAAATGAGAGGGGCGCTCTGATTGGTTTCTATGAGCAGCAAAGTGAGTTTTAGACCTAGACAGTTTTCATACATGTGGCCCTATGTGTAATTTTATTCTTGTCTTTATGGTTGGGTTCAAACATTGTGTTACTGCATGTGTTTTTGTTGGATCTTGGTTGTTTTGTAATTATCTTCAGTGTAAAGTAACAAGTTAATTAGAGTAATAAAAATGCATAGGGTGCTTTCACACAGCACAGTTTTGGTGCAGTTTTAACTGCGCTCCAATTAAACTGCCTTTACTACAAGCAAGCTTCTTTCACTTATCTAAACTGTTTGGAAAGTGAGTAATCAATTAGTGTGTCTGTAATCCACAAGACTTCAAACACAGTCATTGATTACTTACTTGAAACACCTTTCTGAACAGTGTAGACTGAAAGAAGCTTGCTGGTAATAAAGGCAGTTTAATTGGAGCGCAGTTAAAACTGCACCAACACTGCGCCGCGTGAAAGCATCCTTACAGTAACGCAACATACGAACACAGCCTTAATATACAGATACCATATAGTCATACTGAGTCATACCGTCACCATATTGAATTGTCTGATTCTGTGACAAAATCCAGAGCAACTCAAAAAATGATAAAACTATTTGAGATATTCAGGCAAGTTTGCTTCTGACAGCCAAGCACAGTATAGAAAATATTTACTCTCAACATTAACCAATAATATAATACTGAAAGGCATTCAATGACCAATAAATGTCATATATCACAGGGAATATCAGCTATGACACCACAGATGTCATCTGGTATAAGTGGCCACAAGTTTGTCTGGAGACTTCACCTATGTTCTCCACGTTCTCTAGCAATTTAAACTGATATATTTAGAAAGATTTAGGGCGCTACCACATGGTGCATGTTTTCTGCACTGCAGTTAAACTGTCTTTGTTACCAGTGAGAACCTTTACATGCTCTAAGTTGTCTGGAAGGTGTTGTAATGAGTAATCAATTAGTGTGCTTATCCTCTTGAGCACAATTGGATGCTTTTACAAGGGGTGGTTTTGTATTGTTTTTGGTGTGTTTTTTTATTTATTGCGGTACTGCAATGCCGGGAAATTGCTTTAATTACCAGCATGCTCCTTTCAGTTATCTAAATTGTTTGGAAAGGTGTTGCAAGGCAGCAATCAATCATTGTGTTTATAGTCCTATGGATTTGAAACACAATAATTGATTAATTACTTGCAACACCTTTCCAAACAATTTAGGTAACTGCGGCGGGGATGCCGAAAATAAGGGCAGTTTCATTGCATTGCAGTACTGCAACAGAAAAACTGCACCAAAAACACCACCAAACTGAAACATGTGAAAGTACCTTTGGCACAATAATGTATTATTTACAACATCTTTCCACATAATTTAGGAAATTGAAAGGTGCTTGCTAAATAAAGGCAATTTCACAGCTGTACAGTACTGCAACAGAATACATATATCAACATCTGTATTCACTCACTCACACCATGTTAAAGCACCCCAAGGCTGGGTTCATATATTACGTTACTGCTAAGGCTGTGGAGTCGGTAAGTCAAAGCTCCGACTCCAACTCCGACTCCTACTCCTCAATTTTCCTGACTCCGATTCCTCACTCTGACTCCAGCTCCTACTTTCTCATACACGGTGCATGTTTAAATGATAACATCACTGTAGTAAAATGGTAACATCAGGCTTTTTATCCCTTATGATACAATAATCAAGCTATTTAGGTAGAACATACACTGAAAAATGGTAACAATGTTTGGAACTTTTGACTTTCAGGCTCCTTATCTTACCATCCACTACAACTTTGTACATGAGGCTACAATCATCTTACGTCTATTATACATACATTCTTTAGTAACTTCATTGTTACTGTTTTGCTCCCAAAAATCTAAATTTGGCTTTCAGCACTGCCTGAATCCTTCTGGGCTCTGGATCAGATTCAAGCATGTCTTGGCCAAAATCTTATCCCAGGTTTTTTCTACACCTTCTCAATGTTGGTGCATACTGGATTTGGGTACAAATACAGGTTGGGTTGAGGTCTGGGGACTGTGGAAGCCAATACAGCAACTCTACTTCATTGTCATTGAACCATTCCTTCTTCAACCTTGACGTCTGCTTCACGTTGCCCTGCTGGAACACTATGTCGTCCTTTTCATACCAATAGTACTCGAGTTGATGAAGTAACTCATCTTGTAGGACACTCACATATAGCTCAGCATTGAGATCACCATCGATTCTGGTCAAGTATCCAACAACTTTGTCTGTGAAACATCCCCATATCAGGCTTCCTCCACTGAACCTGACAGTTATTCCTGCTCTCGATCCACAAGCCCCTTTTTCCCTTGATTCTTCCCATTTGCCCCATCAGAGCCCGGCCTATTGACTTTCATCTCATTGCTCCAAATCACCAGTTTCCAATGTTCCATTTTTCGTTCTTTTTGTAAACTCTTTGCCGACGCTTCTTATGACAACACTGAAGTCAAGGCTTCTTCCCCTTTTTTCGGGCCATCATTCGGGCCATGTAATGCGTGTTGCCCGGTGCTTGCATGAACGTCTGTGATCTCACTCTTACGAAGCCTAAAAGCCGTTTCCACTGCCGTGTCTGATGCGTTAGAACTGATCGACCTTGTGATGAGAGACTTGCTGACTGATATTTTGCCTGGACGCCTACCTCTTGGCTGTTGAATTGATGGATGGACTTCATTTCATATTCTTGCAGCTGTCATGGCCTCACATGATGCAGTTTGGCAATTGTCTTGGCCAAGAGACACTACTGAGGAGCTGGATGATGATGCTTCTCTTTTCTTGGGATATCTTTTTCATGGCTGCTCGAACCAGTGACCTTTCGCTTGGAAATCAGCCTAATAACACACTGAGCTATTAGTGAATGTGAAAATGGGTTGTAATTTGTCCCACCACCAGGAGCAAAACACTAACAATGGAGCTACATGAGAAGAATCTGCAGAACTAAGTAGATGCTAAATAGTTGAAGGTAAGATAGCCAAGATGATTGTCTATAAAATGATGGGAGTCTCGGGTGGTGAGATATGGAGCCTGAATGTCACAAGTTCAAAACATTGTTACCCTTTTGCTTGTCGATGTAAAATATATTTATAGGATACGACTTTAGAACACAAAAAACTTTAGAATACAAGAATTTGTAAATATGAAGTGAAAAATTTTGCTGAAATCTGGTCAATCTGTTTGCTATGGGAGCGGAATCTTTTCCCCAGCAGTAATGCTTTGCCTGCTCCATGTCATCAATTACACTCATCATGTGATGAGGCTGAAGATCTGGGAGCAGTAGCACTGGAAAGACCTAATTTCTCTTGCTCTTGGCACTGAATTGAACTAACTGACCAATTTATTATATATTTTGGGAGTCGGAGTCGGTCAATTTTTTTAACGACTCCAACTCCGACTCCACAACCCTGGTTACTGCATGCATTTTTGTTGAATGCAGGTGGTTTTGTAACTAACTTTAGATACTTTACACTGGAGTTAATTACAAGTCAAACCTGTTATCACAAAAAAAACCATGTAGTAACGGGAGGTGTGAACCCAGCCTAAGCTGACCACGTTTAGCTCTTGATTCTCCCACAAATGTGCATGCTTGGTTCAGTTGAGCGTCCATGTGTTCTGAGCAAGAAGTGGGATGGTAAACTGCTGCCATACTCGTCAGAGAATGAAAAGACTGGGCAGTTAAAATCTAGTTGCCTGATTATTCCCCTCTGCCTTTGGTTGAGATCTACCCATACATATTAGATGATTTGCAAGTCCTGCTGTGAGCAGGTTTGACTTATGTTAATTTAATATATATGGCCAGCTTAAGTTTCAGTGATTTAAATCAGGTGACCAGTATAGGAACAGATTAATTGGAAAATTAACTTGGAAAAAAGGTACCATGACATTGTGTATCCCACTCAGTGTGGCCCATACAAGTAAGGACATAATCAAACTTGTGTTTGCCTTTTTTGCTTTCTGTCATTTTCCCTACAGGCACCGTAAGGGAAAATTTGCACTACATGGTAGTCATTCTGGCTCATAAAGGGACATTACAAAACCCTTCTCTATGGCATCCATATACCATGTTAGGGCACATGGACAGGGGTTGTCCTGATCAGACAAACCTTTTAATAGGCCATCAGATTTTCAAATGATTTTAATAGTACAGTGGTACCACAACGTTTCAATACTAATTGGTGCGGGAAAAGCCCTTGAAAACCATTGTATGTTGAAAAACCATAACTCTCGAAAAAACTGGGTAAGGATTTAAAGCCCATAATACAAGAAGGTTACACAGATTTTTTTTTTGGGTATCTTTCTTTATTTTGCAAATCATGTGATAATTCACATGATTTGTGGTAGGAAAACACTGTCATGGAAAAAAAAGATCTATAAAACACACATATAAAAAACACTCTTTGCAAAAAAACCCGAAAAACTGCATAAAAAATACATAAAATCTTGTAGAAAAATGCATGCAATTTTTTCTACTTTTTCCCACCCATACAAACTTTTGGGGGCCTTAGGCCAGTACTAATGGCTTATTTTTGCGCATTTTTTGATGTACAAAATTCACGTTTTTCACTATAAGGCTAGGTTCACACGGCTTAACTGCGGGACGTAATTACGCCCCGCCACTACGCCGTGTGGCCGGGGGCGGTGAGCGGGGAGGGAGCGGGGGGCCGGCACTTCGCCGGCCCATAGACAATCATTACTAGCGGCACGCATATGCCGCTAGAAAGTGACATGTCAATTATCTCCCCGCCCGGCGAATAATTACGGACCGAAATACGGCCCATTTTAAGCCGTGTGAACATGGCCTAAAGCATTAAAAGGTGTGCAAAATAACATGACGTTAAATACCATTGTCTATAATGGGAATAAGCTTTGATCAGGCGCACAGCTGTGCTTTTTTTGCGCATTGTTTGCGTCGTTACCTGCTGAACAAAAAGACGGGAGTGCAAGGCCATTATTAGTGCATAAATACACCGAAAAGTGCATCAGTTACAATGAAAAAAACACATGGAAACAAGCAGCAAAAAACTGACCAAAAGACACATCAAATGAAAAAAGCATGCTTAAAAATGTGCGTTTTTACTGTGCAATAAGTGCTTATTTCACTGCAAAAAAAGAAGTCATGTGAACCTCGCTGTAGGCTGTTATGCCCTGAACCACGCTTTGGTGCAGTTGTCAAACAATTTTTTGGGGCCAAAGCCAAGAATGGATTACAAGGGTATGGGAAATATAAATGAAGGACTTAGGGTATGTTCACACGGCGTTTTTGGATACGATTTCGGGTCCGCGTTGGACCCGAAAATCGTATCCAAAAATGTAGCGTCGATCGGATCCAACATGGGAGTGTTTGGATCCTTGTTGGATGCAGCAGGATCGCACCCTATACTTTATTGTAGGGCTCCTACTCCGTCTTTCAGACCAAGAATTGACATGCCAATTCTTGGAATGGATCCGAAAGACAGATCAGACAGACCAATGTAAACACGCATTGGCGATCACCCATGCCCCCCATGGGCGATAACCCATTGCAATTTTAAACACACTGCTAAAAGTTAAAATTGCGTTTTTGGGTCCAACTAAATGGCCCCAAACACGCATCCAAAAGCGAAATATTCACAGGAGCAAGCACGCCTGCGTGCCCGGACTGGGGGTTTCTGGGGCCCAAAAGGGGGTTGATGGGGGGGGCCAAAAAACCAAAAACTTACATGAAAATATTACCGGCCTCTTGGGCCCCATAATCGCGCCCATTTTCCCACAAAATACAGGTCAAACAGAACGAAATGTGTATACAATACCCAAGTTAGTCACACATTTTCACAGTCTAACATATCAAAAGACACGGGGCTAAGTATCCCTTTCCTTTATCCCCCTCCACCCACATACAAATTCCCCTTTCCACCCAATACAAAATCCCCCCCCCTCCCACATCAATACCCCCTCCCCCCCCATACAATATCCCCCCTCCAACCACATACAATTTCCCCCTCCACCCACATACAATACCCCCCCCTCCACCCACATACAATACCCCCCCTCCCCCCACATACAATATCCCCCCGCACAAGCCACATACAATACCCCCCTCCACCCAATAAAAAATTTCCCCCCCCCACCCACATACAATTTTCCCCTCCACCCACAAACAAAAACCCCCTCCTCCCACATACAATTTTCCCCTCCCCCCCACATGCAATATCCCCCTCCACCCACATCCAAAAACCCCCCCCCCCCACATAAAATATCCCCTCCACCCCCCAATACAAAATCCCCCTCCACCCCTTTACAAAAACCCCCCTCCACACACCTACAATATCCCCTCCACCCAAAACAAACAATATCCCCCCTCCACCCAAATACAAAAACCCCCTCCACCCACATACAATTTCCCCCTCCACCCACATAAAAAAAACCCCCCCACCACCCACATACAATATCCCCTCCACCCACATACAATATCCCCCTCCCCCCCCAAACACAAACCCCCCCCACCCACATACAATACCCCCTCCACCCACATACACAACCCCCCTCCAACCCACATACAATACCCCTCCCCCCACATACAATATCCCCCCCCCCACCTACATCCCAATTTTCCCTCCTCCACCCCACATACAAAAACCCCCACCACCCAAAACAAAAATCCCCCTCCCCCCACATCAAAAACCCCTCCACCCACAAAAAATTTTATCCCCCCCACTTTTCCCCTTGGTCACACCCCTTTACCACCTTCTAAAATAAACACCAAACAAGAAAGTAAAAGTCTAAATCCTATCACAGGGTCAATCAAGGGGAAAATTTTAAACCGGGGGCCGAAATAACCGGGGAACCCGGGGGGCCCTAAAAGAGGGCAACACCAAACTTTAGGTACAACCTACAAAACCCCCCATAAAAGGGAAACCCCATAAGGCAGAAAAAAGCCAGGTATAAACCCCACAACACCACCATTAGGGGACCCCCATAGAGGGCAAAACACCACTAGGGATAAACCCACAACACCCCCCAAAATTTTAAAACCACATAGAGGTCAAACCCATCCGGAATAACCAAAAACACCACCATATAGAGACCACATAGAGGCAGACATCAGCTCCGGTATAACCACAAACACCACCATTAGAACCACATAGTGGTCAAACATCAGCCAGGTATAAACCCCACAACACCGCCATATAGAGACCAAAATAGAGGGTCCCGACACCAGCTCCCGGTTTTAACCTACAACACTACCATAAAAGAGGGCCAACAAAAGGGCAGACACCAGCTCAGGGAAAACCCAAAAATACTCCCAAAAAGAGGAACAAGAGGTCAGACACCAGGGTCATTTTAACCTAAACAAACCACCATAAAGAAAACCCCCCATAGAGGGCAGACACCACCAGGTTTCCAAACACATTACAAATTAATACCCGCACTATCCCAATTTTAAAAGTAAAACAGGACTCACCGGGATATCAAATCTGATGATCGTTCTCCCTTTTCTTGATCTTCTTTTTCCCTTTTTTTCTGCATCGTTCCGCACCATCATGATGACCCTTTTCCCGGCCACCCCAAATCAAAACCTGCAGAAATTACCAAAACAAAAAACTTAGAATCCCCAATTTCCCAGCACCCCTTTATCCATTCCCACCTCCGTACAAACTTCCCAGTTCCCAAACCATAAAATTAAAAGGGCCCAGTATCCAAAGGGGGTTTGGGGGGTGGGTAGAACTAACCCCTGGGGAAAATGCTACAACTATGGGGTGCGCCCCCTCAATTTTTATTTCCAGGGAAAGGGAAACAAGACCCTAGGTAGGTAGGCAAATAGGCCCAAAGGCCCCATCTTAGGTAAGTGGTTTTCTCCCCAGTTAGGTAAGGGTTTAGGGAGTTTTGGGTCCCCCCCTTTTTTATAAAGGGTGGGAAGCTTTAGGGAAACCCCCCTTTTGGTAGGAAAACCGGCAGTTAGGGCTTCCCCTGAAGTAGTATACAGGCAGTTTAAAGGCCCCTTAGGGATTTTGCCCGGCAGTTAGGGGGTCTCCCCTTTTTGGGAGTAAAACAAAGGGATTTTGGGGCCCCCTTTTGCTAGTGTGGGAAAGGGAATTCCGGGGCCCCCCCTTTTGCTACTTTTGTAGGTAGGGCAGGGCCCCCCTTTAAGGGAAAATTTTGGTAGCCAGGGGCCCCCTTTTTAGTTCCCGGGCCCCCCCCGTAAGGGAGTCCAAAAACGCCCCTTTTTTGGTACCAGGGCCCCCCCTTTTACAGGGCCCCCCTGAATTAAGGGAGGGCCCCCTTATAGTCAAAGGGCCCCCTTTAGGTAGCCAGGGGCCCCCTTTTTAGTCAGGCCCCCCCTTTGTAGTCAGGGCCCCCCCCTTTTTTCCCCGGGACCCGCTTGTTTGTCCCGGGGCCCCCCTTTTTTAGCCGGGGCCCCCTGTAGGGAGCCAGGGACCCCTTGTAGTCAGGCCCCCCTTTTAGCCAGGGGCCCCCCCTTTTTACCCCCGGACCCCCTTTGGGAAACCAGGGACCCCCCTATGTTTCCAAAGCCCCTTTTAGTGAGGGGGCCCCTTTTTGTAAAATCAGGGGGCCCCCTTGTAGCCAGTGACCCCTTGTAGCCAGGGGCCCCCCCTTTACCAGGGGCCCTTTCCCTTTTAGCCCGGGGAACCCCCCCTTTTAGTCAGGGACCCCCCCTTGAAACCAGGACCCCTTGTACCAGGGGGCCCCCTGTAGTTCCCCGGGGCCCCCCATGTAGCCAGGGACCCCTTTGTAAACCAGGGGGCCCCCTTTTTAAATCCCGGCCCCCCCTTTTAGCCAGGGACCCCCTTGTAGCCAGGGATCCCCTTTTAGGGAAAAGGGCCCCAAAACCCCCGTAGCAGGGGCCCCCCCTTTTTACCAGGGGGCCCCCCCTTTATAGCCCGGGAAACCCCCTTTATAGCCCGGGCCCCCCCTTTTACCAAGGGCCTCCCTTGCAAACCCGGGCCCCCCCTTTGTGGGCCCGTTCCCCCCTTGGGACCAGGGCCCCCCCCCTTTTAAATCAGGTCCCCCCCTTTGTAGTCAGGACCCCCCTTTTACCAGGCCACCCCTTTGTAGCCAGGCCCGCCTTGTAGCCAAAGGGCCCCCTTTTGCCAGGGGGCCCCCCTTGTAAAACCCGGGACCCCTTTTAGCCAGGGACCCCCTTGGGACCAGGGGCCCCTTGGGATCCAGGGACCCCCCTTTAATCAGGGCCCCCCTTTTACCAAGGGGCCCCCTTGTTTTCCCGGGACCCCCTTTATAAGGGGGCCCCCCCTTTTAGCCAGGGGAAACCCCCTGTAGTCCCGGGCCCCCCTTGAGCCAGGGGGCCCCCCTTGGGACCCGGGCCCCCCTTTAGCCCCGGACCCCCCCTTTGTAGCCAGGGGGCTCCCCCCTTTTAGCTAGGGCCCCCCCCTTTTAGCCCCCCGACCACCTTTAGTCAGGCCCCCCCTTGAGCCCCGGGACCCCCTTTTTTCAGGGCCCCCCCCCCTTTTAGCCGGGACCCCCCTTTTTAGCCAGGGGCCACCTTTTTGTCAGGGGCCCCCCTTTAAACCAGGGGCCCCCCCCCCTTATAGCCAGGGCCCCCCCTTTTGTCAGGGGGCCCCTTTTAGCCAGGGACCCCCTTTAGTCCCGGGCCCCCCTTGGCCGGGGCCCCCCCCTTGTTTGCCCGGGCCCCCCCTTTTAAACCAGGGGCCCCCTTTAAGGGCAGGGCCCCCTTGTACCAGGGGAAACCCCCTTTAGCCCGGGACCTCTTTGGGCCAAAGGGAAACCCCCTTTTGTCCCCCCCCCCCCCTTGTAGCCAAAGGGGCCCCCCTTTACCAGGGCCCCCCCTTTTAGCCAAAGGGGCCCCCCTTTAGTTTAGGGCCCCCCCCTTTTAAAACAGGGACCCTCCCCCTTTAGTCAGGGCCCCCCCTTTTACCAAAGGGGCCCCCCCCCCCTTTTAGCCCCGGGTCCCCCTTTAGTCAGGGCCCCCCTTGAGCCAGGGACCAAACCTTTTGTCAGGGGCCCCCCCTTTTTAGCCAGGGGCCCCCCCCTTTTAACCAGGGCCCCCCCCCTTTTAGCCCCGGGCCCCCCCCTTTTTTCAGGCCCCCTTTGCCAAGGGGGGCCCCCCCCCCTTGTAGCCAGGGCCCCCCCTTGTAGCCAGGGGCCCCCCCTTGTAGCCAGGCCCCCTTGTAGTCAGGACCCCTCCTTGTAGTCAAGGGCCCCCCCTTGTAGTCAGGGCCCCCCCTTGTAGCCGGGGGCCCCCCCCCTTGTATCAGGGCCCCCCTTGTAGTCAGGGCCACCTTTAGTCAGGACCCCCTTGTAGTCAGGGCCCCCCCTTGTAGCCAGGGCCCCCCTTGTAGCCAGGGACCACCTTTAGTCAGGGCCCCCCCTTGTAGCCAGGTACCCCCCCTTGTAGCCAGGGACCCCCCTTGTAGGTAGTTAAAAAAAAAAAAAAACAACAGCCAGCCACTTACCTGGCTCGGGCTCCTGCTCCGGCCGCTCCGAGCTGCCGCCGGCTCCTGCTGCACTGCATCGGCGGCGCGGTGGAGTGACGTCACCGCGCCGCCTACGTCAGCAGTAGGGGCCGGCGCCCGGCAGGCTGAAGGCCTAATGCGTTCAGCCTGCCAGGGAGAGCAGCGGTGCGCAGCGCTAGTGGCGCTGTGCTCCGCTGACACCACGCAGCCCGGGAGTCGGGGACATTAGTCCCCAACATCCGGGCCGGTCTCTGGGCTCCGGGACGCGGGTCCCGGGCGTCCAGTGACCGGATGCGCGGCCGGGCCTCGGGAGCGACGGCAACTGCATTCCGGCCCACAGCGGCTCGGGGTGGCCCACCGGGGGATTCCCCGGTCCCCCGGCGGCCCAGTCCGAGCCTGACGCCGTGTGAAAATACCCTTAGGCTGTGTTCACACGGCTTATTCAAGCCGTATTTGCGGGACGGATCCCGCCTCCAATACGGCTTGAATAAGGGGCGGGGCCGGGGGCGCAGCGGGGGAGCTGCTCGCCGGCCCCATAGACAATGCATTATTTGCGGCGCGTACGCGCCGTAAATAATGTGCATGTCACTTTCTCCCCCCGCGGCGGATTCGACGAGCAGGGAGAGGAGACGGAATCCATAGTTCTCTATGAGAGCGGTGGATTACCGTAATTACTGCGACGGATTGGAGCCATACTGAAGCGCAAATACGGCGCGCAGTACGGCTATAATCCGTCCCAGAATAAGCCGTGTGAACATAGCCTTATACTTCTTTTTCTTTGGATCTACTTTGGGTGTTGGCTCAAAACTGATTCAGTAGCTACTCATGTCATTTAGGCTATGTTCACACGGCAGTAATTCCGGAACGTATTTCGCCCCGTAATTACGCCGTGTGTACGGGGGCGGGGCGGGGGCGGGGTGGGGCAGCCCGCCGGCCCCATAGACATTCATTATTCTCGGCACATATACGCCGTGAATAATTGACATGTCACTTATCTCCCCGCTCATCGTATTGTGCGAGCAGAGAGAGGAGACGTAATCCAAAGCTGTGTGAACATAGCCTTATAGGACGTTTATACAATTTAATGTTCGGCGGGACATGTCCACTTGCAAGTGTGGAATTTGAATGATGAAATGACGTGGACTGTCCGAGGCAGATATCTGCCTCAAATACTATGCACAACGGTGTAGTCAATGGGAAGTGTTCTACAGGCGTTTTGGATGCTTATTTAGTGGCATATTAGGTGCGCAATATGCCCCAAAATAAGCGTCAAAAAGCAGAGTGTGAACATACCATTACTCATTCCTCTTTGAATCACATGTAAAAAAAATGCAACAAAAATGCTGCAAAAAAAGCAACACAAATTTACACATGCATTTTAAAAAGAAAAATAAGCAATGGAGATCTATTGGAGAAATATGTCCCAACTTCTTGAAGTTGAAGAAAATTCCACTCCTACAGCATGTTGCACTTGGGGAAAAAAAATACCACTGATCAACAAAGAGAAACAAAATGGCAGATACAAAGAAGCAGTGTATGTAGTACATCTAGCAGCAGTTTCAGTATAAGGCTAGGTCTACACAGCACTGGACAAAAAACTCACTGAAATCCTAAAAAATGTTCAGAAAACTGAGTTTCTTGTCCATTGCCTGTCAAAAGCTGCTGAAAAAACATGCGTTTTTTTGGCGTATTTTGCAATTTTTTTGGCGCGTTTTTTACGCACTTTTTTTGCAGAAATACAAAGCATTATAATTGTTGTGGATTTTTGCAATAAATGTCCCAAAAATGTCCGACGCTTTACATAGACTCCAATAGTAAATTTTGTGCTCTGCTCAGTCGTTTGTTACAACATGTTTAAAAAAACGAGCAGCAAAAAAAGTTCTGTGGAGAAAACAGGACGTTTTTACTATACAAGTCTACGGGACCTGTTTTTAGTCGTTTTTTCAGAGTTTTTTGAAAACAAAAAATGCAGAAAAAATAGATGTTTTGGTGTGCAGTGGAGACATAGCCTAAGTGGACGTCCAAAGGACACAGTAACATTTAAGGCTATGTTCACACGGCTTAATTGCGGGACGTAATTACGCCCCGCAATTACGCCGTGTGGACGGGGGCGGGGCGGGAGCGGGGAGTGAGCGGGGGGCCGGCACTTCGCCGGCCCATTGACTTGAATTGCCAGCGGCGCGTATACGCGCTGTAATTCACATGTCATTATTCTCCCCCGGGCGGATTCGCCGGGCGGGGAGAGGAGACGTAATCCATAGTTCTCTATGAGAACTGTGAATTACCGTAATGACTGGGCCTTATTCAGCAGTTAATTTGCGCACATCGGCGCGTAATTACGTACCGAAATACGGCCCATTTTAAGCCGTGTGAACATGGCCTAAGTGTGGAATCCACTGCTGTTGAAATCTGGGTCGCAACGCTTTTTTAGTATTTTTTTTTAATAAAGTACATATTTTTTAGATTTGGTTTTACAGGCAGTTTGCAGTCAGAAAGAGTCCAATTCATGTTTGTTTGCAGGGCACTTCAGAATTCTCTATTGATCTATAGCAAACAACTAGCTGTAGCATATTTACTAAAAAAAAAATTGGGAAAAATGCCACAAAAACACCTGGTCTCAATTATTAAAACTGTCTAATTGTAAAACTGTCACAGCTGAACTTTCGTTTTTTAAAATGCTCTAGAAAATGAAAGCTGAACTCTGATGGGTTGTTAGGGGCAACAAAGACAGTTTTAAAAAATGTTTTTATCAAAAAGGCAACGTGTGAAACCACCATTACTATTTAACTTGTTAGAAAGTTATTTTAACTCTTCCCTTTCCAGAGGGAACACTGCTACTAACACGACCACCCATGCTGAAATAGTGCTGCTATCATTTGTGATCATTAATTGATCTCATGCTCAGATTCTGTGTAAGTGATAACCTTATAGTGGTCTGACTGGTGCAGCTGGGGGAGATCAGATAAAATTACTGTATGGCTCATCAAAACAATGTAACTATAAAATCTGTGATTCTAGCTTTCCAGTGATTCTTTGCAAAAAATCATTAGTTGGGAAGTGTAATGTGAATCTGGTTCACTTCACTCGTCAGACCAGTTAGAAAACTGGATGGTGAATCAAGTATATGTTCCAGCAATTCATCAAAGTTACCAAAGACAATGGGGATCCTGTTACTATTTATATATATATATACACATATACACCGTATATATATATATATATAATATATATATATACCATCATATATATATATATACGTATATATATATATATAAATATATATATATATATATATATTATATATATATATATATATATATATATATATATATAAAGCACAAAAAATTGTACCATGATGTTGTATAAACATTAAGTTTTGGTGACACTGTCCCGCAGACCTTAGGCTAATAAGGGGTAAACTCTTTTGAGAAAAAAAAGTTTGACTCCATTTTTCATGTGTAATTTTATGTCAGATTTTTGACGTTTGTGTTAAATTTATAGAATGTTGCAGGATACTATTCAGTTTGTTGATTTTAAGATTGAAGATGGTGATAATTTTGGTGCCAGTTTCTAACATTTTGAGCTAGTCTACTGGTGGCATACAGGTATGACCTTCTTTGAAACTTTTTATGAACCCTGAAGCTCAGAAATCTATATAAAGTCAGGTTCACATCAGCATGAGATGTACCATTTACAGCCTCCATCACAGAAGTGGAACATGATCCATTTCATGATGGACACCAACAGCACCCAAAGGACTCCATTGACTACTAGGACTATCATTGTGCAGCATCCTGAGCCCCCATTGGATGGCACTGCTACCTAGGCACTGTATAGTATATTACTTTTGCAGTTTTGGTGGTAGTGATGGAATGTCACAACATTAAGAACTGGAATGTAGGCACCAACCTGTACAGAGCTTTGAATAAGCAAACAATGGTTATTAGTAAACTACATTGAAGTGCACTATGAGGCTATGTTCACACGGCTTAAAATGGGGCCGTAAATCGGTCTAACACGCGCCAAAGTGCGCAATTTTCGGGCTAGAACGGCCATTATTACGGTATTCACAGTTCCATAAAATAATGGATTACGTCTCCTTCCGACGGCCAAAGCCGCGGGATAATTCACATTCACTTTCTACGGTATACGGCCGCTGGTGATAGTCTATGGGCCGTGAAGTGCCGGCCCCCTGCTCTCCCCCGCCGCCCCCCCCCGTCCAACGGCGTAATTGCGGGGCGTAATCGTCCCCATTAGCGTGTGACATGCCTTTAGAGGGAGAGGGGGATAAGTGGTGTACGGGCATGTCCACATTAGGCAACTTTTCCCCTCAACATCGATATAGACAAAGCCTATAAAATGATGATATCTTTGTAATGTGCCAAAGCCAGAGTAAGGCCATGTCCCCACGGCACATGTTTTCACCCGGTTTTTCAGCCAGTTTTCGGTTTTGAAAACCGTCTGCAAACCGGGTGAAAACTTTTTACATGGGCCTCTATGGAAAACCTGCGCAGTAGTCCCCACTGCACGGGTTTTCCGCCCGGTTTGTTTTTCAGACCCCCGGCGGACCGAAAGACATTCAACATGTTCATGTTTTCGGAGGAAGATGAATATGTTTATGTGAAGGGGGAGGGCTTTTCTCCGCTAACCGTCCCCCTGCAGCCGTGTGCACGGCACGAAAAAAGGACAAATACCGGTCAGATAAACCGACCGGTATTAGTACTGTGCCGTGTAAACGGCCTCTAAAAGTGACTTACAGACCTAGTATTGAAACAAATGTGTCCTAATATTTCAGATCCTATCATGGAGAAATATCTCTTTAAAGTAGAGATCATCTGTCATATGCCCAAATAACACTTGTAATGGGGGCAATAAAGATAAGAAAACCATAAAGTCTGATGTTTAATATTCCGAGTAAATAATAGCTGAACTTACTAAGAAACGTAAAATTCTTAAAACGTTTGATGCATCTGTTCTTAGTCTGTGTGCCAGAAAGGTAAATCCATGCTAGCTAAGAGCAGGGATATATGTACTAAATAATTGATGATAATTTCGGGCATAAATTATGGTAAATCTGACAATCCAAGTGAAGCCACCCCTCTCCTGCACAGCCGCACCTACTTTCCCTTACAAGAGTAGGACAAAATGGCACTAAATTGCAAATTTTTGTAGAAATTTGACTTTTGGCAAAACTTAAGACTTTTATACAGCAGAAAACTGGTGCACATCGGTTAATAAATTCCCCTCAACGTACAGTGTCTGAATGAGGTCCCTATGGCCCACCAGTGAAATTTCATTCTGGGGGCCCAACTGAGGAGGTGTTTATGGGGCCCACCATTGGAGCTGATTCTGGGGGCACACCCTACAGCTACTGGATATGCCTCTTAGGGTGCTTTCACATGGTGCGTTTTTGATCCGTTTTGTTTGGATGCGTTTTTTGTGCAAGAATGTACAGGATTAATTGCTGTGGCTTCCTACCCCAAAAACGCATCCAAAAAAGCATGAAAAATGCACCAAAAACACACTGTGTGAAAGCACCCTTAAGGTATGTTCATTTGCCATATTCAAAACGCAGCTTCGCACTTTAATACGAGAAACAAAATGGCCTAATTACGGAAACCAAGTTTTCCAAGAGATACTTGGATTAGTTCCTCCTTTCCCGCGTCAATAGATCGTATTGTACGCACGGGGAGAAAAGTGACAGTAAGGACAGACTGGGGGCTGGCGCCCCCCCACCCCCCTCCGCATCGCGGGATTACGCTCCGGTCAGCGCGAGTCACAAACAACCGGTAATAGGGAATTTCTGCGCAGCATTTGTGTTAATGTATATTGGTACAATATTTGTAGCGAAAAATGGACCCCAAAACATATGTAACAATGTTCAAGTTGATTACATTGATTTCAGTGTAAAAACATATCGTTTTGTGTACTGTACTGCGTAAAAGTGGATTGTATGCAATGACATGCCAATTCTTGATGCGTTTTATGTCATAGAAAATCCATAGAAACAAAGGGATACATTTTTGCAGCCATAAAATGTATCCAAATCTCCGCACTTTGTGGTACGTTTATGATGCATTTAACGCAATAACTTTAACGTAATGCAAACCATATCAAGATTCCATGAAACAACTCATACTTGCTACTTGCTTTTTCTGTTATCTCTTGCAAATTTCTGACTCTACTAAGATGAATGCAGCTTAAAGAAACTCTAGGTCTCATCTGCAGGGTCATTGGGTTCCCTCTTACTCTGTGGGGAGATCAACTCCTTTAAAGTTATTTTCATTTTTGCCATTATATCGCAGGCTACATGGACTTTAATACGAGCAAAATGGCGCCCTAATCTTACGGTGAATCCACAGTTCTCAAAGAAAACTATGATTATCTCCTCTCCCGCGCAAACATCGTTATTGTGTACGCTTCGGGGGGGAAAAGTGACATAAGACAACTGGGGGGCGCCCCCCCCCCCCCCCCGCTCGCGGGAGTACGCTCCGGTCAGCGCGAGTCCCAAACACCCGGCGTAATAGGGTTATGTTTGCGCAGCATTTGTTAAATATGTATTTGGGTACATTTTATGTAGCGAAAAATGGACCCCAAAACATATTTAACAATGTTCAAGTGTGATTACATTGATTTCAGTGTAAAATACATATCGTTTTGTGTACGTACTGCGTAAAATGGATGCGTGTAAAGAATTGACATGCCAATTCTTGATCTGTTTTATGCATAGAAAAGCCCATAGAAACAATAGGGATACATTTTTGCAGCCCATAAAATGTATCCAAATACGTACCGCACTTTGTGGTACGTTTATAGATGCATTTAACGCAATACGTTTAACGTATTGCAAAACCATATCAAAGATTCCATGAGAACATACTCATACTCTGCCTCTTGCCTTTTTCTGTTTCTCTCTGTCTTTCTGCCTCTACTAAGGATGTATATGCAGCTTAAAAGAAACTCTAGGTCTGCCATGCTGCAGGGGGTCCATTGGGGGTTTCCCCTCTTACTCTGTGGGTCAGTCAACATATGTACAACAACATTTTTCTCTCAGTTTATTGACGCATTATAACTACTGCAACTGTGCCAAGCATTGGATAGTTACCATAGGATGGGTCTTATGATGTCATTGGGCTGCGTTCACATATTGCGTTTTTGCTGTGTTTTTACAACTTGCTTTTTTTAAAAATTAACCTGTGTTTGCGTGTTTTAGAGTTACAGTTTTCTAGTTTCATCACATTTCCCCTGTGCTTCAAATTAGAAATAATTGCAAAAACCACATGCAATAACACAGTGTGGCAGATTTATCAAGGCAGTTGCGCCAGAATTCTGGTTCAATTTGCGCCAAAAACCAGCTTTTTGGCACATTTACTATGTGTTTTAGACAGTTTCAGGCGTTTCTGCGCCGTGTCTGACAAAAGGGCTGTGGTTTCGTGGAAAGGGGTGTGGCTTAAATGCAACAAAAAATGCACTAGGATGTGCGACCAAATTCTGGCGTAAAGTAAGCCAACTTAAAGCTGGTATAAACTGAGACTAGACAGTTCTAACCTGCGCC
Source organism: Phyllomedusa bahiana (assembly GCA_025379985.1). NCBI lineage: Eukaryota > Metazoa > Chordata > Amphibia > Anura > Hylidae > Phyllomedusa > Phyllomedusa bahiana. The sequence continues at coordinate 10,369 of JAODAL010005405.1, read as the reverse complement.
AGATTTATCAATACTATGATAAATTTGCCGCATTTTAAGACTGTCTAGTCTAAGTTTACACTGTCTAAAAGTAAGACACTATTGATAAATCTGCCCCAGTGTGTGAACCCAGCCTTAAAGAGATTGTCCGTTTTTGTTTTTTTTCACTTTTAAATAGTTAGCCTCACAATGGGCTAAACTGTATTCACAGACTTTATTAATGTTATATGTACTTCAGATGTGTGCATTTTACATTTATTTGTATCATTATGTGTATGGCTGTAATTGATGACGTTCCTTACTATTATATACTGTAAAAGCGCCGCCCAGCTTGCTAACTGACTAGTTTGCAGGCCCAGTCGATAATTATCTGCTATGTGCAGTAGTCAGCAGGCCAACCCCTACTTCTATAGTGCATGTAGTACACAGATGATGGAATGTCATCAGTTATGGCCATACACATGAAATTAAATGTAAAAAACATACATCTCAAGTACATGAAACATTAATAAAGTCTATCCCATAGTGAGCCTAATTAATAAAAGGAAACAAAACTGGACAACCCCATGGAGGTTTCAAAACAGCAAGGCAATCAGGTTTGTCAGTAAGTAACATAAACAAGCCCCTGTGCTGTTGATAAGACACAGCATGGAGTGCTTTACCACCAATGGCCATGACTGCTAGAGCAGAGAGAGGTGGTCAATAACAAAGGGAAGCTTGTGTACACAAGCAGGAGGTAAGAACTGCTGTAACTTTAAAATGAAGCAAAATCAGAACAACAATGTATTTGGTAGTAGTCTTTATTTACCTTTGTCTATATGTTTAAAACTAATCAATGTTATGGAAATACCACTTTAAGTATTTTTTTATCATTACTCTTAGGCAATTTTTTTTCAAGAAATGTCACCTTAACCAAGCAAATATTGCTTGCTTGTAAAAGTAACTCTTTTAGATAAAATAGATACGATTGCTTGTATTTACTAATGAATATTATATTCCCTTTTATTAAGTATAGACAAAAAGTCATAGCAATCATTGTGTTCTTGCATGTCCTGCCTTATCACAAATGTTTTAAGTCCCATATCCAATATTTTTTTCCATAGTGGCCAATAGATCTCTAGTAAAATTGTAAAGGTTTTTTTGCAATGCTTATTTACTGTATGCATTGCAAACCACCTGGCGTATATGGTAAGCATTTCCATAGACCACATTACTCAAAAGGAGTCCAAACTGGTTTTATTGTACATTGGGGTTTATGTTTATTTGCTGTATGTTATAGCACAGTCTGCTGTACAGTTCAATGAAGCAGCATACAGCAAAAAAAATGTATATTGCGTGGTTTTCCCTACAATACCAAAGAGGTAGTTGAGATGATACAGCCCCTTTAACTTACAACACTGTGATAAATTTGCCCTCTGATCTGTTAGACCTTTGGAAGTGATTTTTATTGTATTTCTAAATATGACAAATGAGGTTTGTTTTCTTCTGCTGCGATTTTAGACTAACTACTCCTTCTACCATAATTACAAAATGTGTGGTAAGGGCCTTAGTTCAAAACTGCGGACTACTAGGCACTGCACATTTTATGCATAGTGAATGCTACTTGTTATGTAACAATATGTGGAACAATATGCATGCACTGTAATGTCTCACTTGAACTGGACTTCAGAAGGGGTTTATTGCGTACATAGATACTTGAGGAACAACAACTATATCTCAATTACTCTTCTGAATGAATAGTCCAACTTAATATTCAGTAGATTAGAATGTAATAATATCATTCTATTACTCTTATGGTATTATTATGGTATTACTTGGCTACTTTACCTTGTTGGATGTAATTTTTTTGTACTATAAAATAGTAATCTGTAAATATTCCCAAAGCCATTTTATCTAAAAGTAACATTTCAAGCACACTCATTTCTCTGCAGGGTTCTCAAGGGAATTAAGCAACCAGATGTACATTGTCATCATGCATGCTGAGAAGAATAATAACCAATAAAGCTGAATAATACCTATATAACACATACCTAACAAAAAGTGCAACTAAGGGGTTAATCTGAGAGAAAATACTTGGGATGAAGTCATTCATAAGAAGAAAAAAAATATGTATTTTGCCATTGTTGTATAGTTTAAACTTTTACATATTTTAAAGACTATCTTACACAACCAACAAATATTAGATCTGCACCCACCTTTTTGTAGATAGATACTTAGATACATAGATACATAGGATATAGATAGATAGTAGATAAACACATAGATAGATATGAGATAGATAAACAATTAGATATATATGAGATAGATACATAGATATAGATAGAAACATAGAAAGATAGATAGATAGATAGATAGATAGATAGAAAGTAGGTAAACACATGAGTAGATGTGAGATAAACAAATAGATATAACAGATACATAGGATATAGGTAGATAGATAGATATGAGATAGATATGAGATAGACAGACAGACAGACAGACAGACAGACAGACAGACAGACAGATAGATAGATAGATAGATAGATAGATAGATAGATATGGGATAGACAGATAGATAGATACATAGATACATAGATACATATGAGATAAATAGCTGGATAGATAGATAGATAGATAGATAGATACATACATAGATACATAGATACATAGATACATATGAGATAAATAGCTGGATAGATAGATAGATAGATAGATAGATAGATAGATAGATAGAAAGAATTACATATGTGTTTACAGGTAAAGTCATAATGGATGACTTTTCCAATATTTCTGCAATCACCCAGCATGTTTTCCTTTTAAAAAGTAGCATTAGTGTTGCTCTTTCAGAAAACTGATTGAAGCTTCATTTCTGCAATCTTCTTTTTTTATCTTAATATTTATTGCAGATATATTACATCTGATATATTCTACTAGATAAATTATTGAAAGGAGAATAAGAGAATATAATAACTCTATACACTTGGTGAGTGATCATCAAGGCAATATCAGATCTTACGTATGAAGCTGTGTAAGAGAATGTTAGAATGTTTATTTTTACAACTTAAATTATTTGTTAGCAGTTCTAAAAGAACACTTCTATATTTGCTTCCTACATTGGTATCTACAAAGGCTAGGTTGTGAAGTCATCTGTAGAAATAACGAATAACTTCCAGCTAGTTCCTAAGACATTTCTGACACATATTGTCAATCAATATGATTGCTATCGGTACCTGACGAATACTGGTTTATACGACTGATCCAATAAATGAAATATGTGTAAAACATGAGTTTATGAAGTAAATGCTACAAACATCGTTGTAAAGACACTTGTTGCTCTACTTATCAACACAGTAGATGGTAAAGTTACATAAGTAGTTAAAGACGATGCAGTTGGTGGGCTGAAGAAACTTCCAATAGACAGTGCAACTCACAGGGATGGAACTAGACAATTAATGACGGTTAGCTAAATTTTTGTGCACTTTTTAATGTATTTCATTCTGTATGCAAAAATTTATTTATCTATTAACGATGTATCTGTGTAGATCACGTTTACTTTATACCTATTTATCTCATAACTATCAAATTTATTTATCGTTCTGTATATTATTATATGCATATTATTCACATAATTCTATCTATTTAATATATTATATATCTATTTATTTACCACTTTTATATCTACCTATTACCTATCTCTTTATTACATATTTATCACTTTCTTATCTATCTATCTACTATCTATTTATTTATCTCTCTGTCTATCTATCTATGCCTTTTATATCTATCTACATCTACTACATATTTATCCATCTACCTATTACATCTATCTACCTATTTCATTTCTGTCACTTTCATATCTATCTACGTATTAATTATCTATCTATCTATCCCATATCTATCTATCTATCTATCTATCTATCTATCTATCTATCTATCTATCTATCTAGCTATCCCATATCTATCCCATATCTACCCAATATCTATCTATCTATCTATCTATCTATCTATCTATATATAATATATATATATATATATATATATATATATATATATATATATCTGCCTCACATCAATCTATGTCTATCTATCTATATATCTATTATCCATCCATCTATCTATCTATATCTATCTATCGACCTATATCCTATGTATATATCTCAAATCTATTTGTTTAGCTATCTCATATCTATCTATCTACTTACCTATATCCTATGTATCTATCTTATATCTATTTGTTTATTTCTCACTTTCTTGATTGTCTTGTAAATACTTTTAGAGCCTTGAAGTGTAGAATACAAGTTTTAAATATCTGATTACTGCTAGGTCACCAAATTGATTCTTTTTTTTACACTGACATGAAAACGTTAATAATAAAACATTAATAAAATGCTTTAGGAAAAAATATATTTCACCTAATTTGTAATAAGTAGCAAGGTACAAACTTCGTGGCTAGTTATTATGGGATGGTTTGCACTGGATGTTACTCTGATGTATTTTTTCGCAGCAGTTGTTACATCAAATTAAGGGTTAATATTTAAAAGACTAGAAAAAAAAAACCAAAAACTTAAAAACGCGCTAACCTCAGTAGATTGTGATCTCATCATACTCCAATGTAAGCGGACACTTGGGCACAGCAGTACATGTAGCTGAAGAGTGTGTACAGGGGCATTGGAGGTAGAGGGCTAAATACACGACAACTGCTCATCTTCCCAAAGGGGCAGCATGGAGTGGAGAGCCCAGGGGACAACAAGAGAGACATTAGATAAAGTGTTAACTTAATGATTTCCCCATTGAATGTAGTTTGACTGCCTCCAGCCAGCACAAGCTGCCACATCTCCTACTAAATGAAACCCGACAGCTGCTATATACAACCGGGCCAGTGAAAAGAGGGATTAAGCCTGGGTGGGAGCGAGGGGGGCTGTGAAGTTCGTTTCCTACAATTAATTACAGTTGTGATATAGGTTGCTATCACAGGGGCAGGTAGAGGGGCATGTGCCATGTGCCAGTCTCCAGGTATGTTGTACTCCCAGCACTGGCAGCACACACTGAATTGTCGTGTTTATATTCATGTGTAATTACAAGGTCTTTTTGCTACCTACCTATTGATTCACCAGTGACCCGTCAAAAAGAGTAGCATGGGAATTCTGGTATCACACAATGCCAACAGGGAGAGCACTCACCCCCCTCCTGCAGGCTTAGCCTCCACTGATACAGACTCCACCTCTGAACCCCACACTCACATTACAACATGACTGCTGCTTGTACTGTATGGAGCACAAACACACAGTACACAACCGCAGCAACACACACAAACAGGAAAAAAGAATTGTGATCAAGTCCAGAATGGCCCTGCCACCCTAAGGGCATCCATCAGGGAGCTCCTAATAAGAATGGGACCAGCAGCTCTGAGCCCTGGGACTGTGACCCAGGGTCATTCATTAGGCTCAGGGGAGGCCTGTGTTTGGGCAGCATCTCTTCCTCCAGGCAGCATGGTCTTGACAGTACAACGAGAGAAAACAGATTTTTATTGAACTGGGAAACCGTTTTGAACATCCCGCAGCAGGGGAGCTTTGGGACTTTTTGTGTGTTATAATTGCTTAAAGATATATGGCAGCTTAGATTACTGTAATTACCATCAGAGGCTGTTGAAAGAAGTTAGTCTGGGTCTAAGGGACTGCAGCTTGGCTTCTTCTTACCACCCAGGCAGAGATCAGTTCACATAGCTATACACTCCAGCCAGCCTGGACTATAGGAGCACCAATTACACCGTGCACCTGTGCACCCTGTCATTAGTCCTAACGAGAATTCATAGTGGGGACGCGCATCAACAGCCAGCTGCGCTCTATCTATCCATCCATCTATCCATCTATCTATTTCTATCTATCTATCCCATATCTATCTATCTATCTATCTATCTATCTATTATCTCTTATCCATGTATATAGCTATATATTATCCATCTATTATCCGTCTATTGTCCATCTATCTATCTATCTATCTATCTACCTACCTATCTATCCATCTACCTATTATCCATGTATGTATGTATGTATGTATGTATGTATCTATCTATCTATCTATCTATCTATTATCTCTTATCCATGTATATAGCTATATATTATCCATCTATTATCCATCTATTGTCCATCTATCTATCTACCTACCTATCTATCCATCTACCTATTATCCATGTATGTATGTATGTATGTATGTATGTATCTATCTATCTATCTATCTATCTTTATCTTCTATCTATATCTATTTAATCTATTTTCTATCTATCTATCTATCTATTACATCTACTATTTTCCTATCTATTTCTACTTCTATCTATCTGTCAAAAACTTTTTCATCTACCATCCATCCACCCCACTATCAATCTATCTACCCCAATCTATCAATTTTATCTACTATCACTATCTACCCTACTATCTATCTACTTCTTCGTCACATATCTATTTCTATCTATCAATATATTCCTATATCAATCTATCTTATATCTATCTATTCATCTGTCACATATTTATTTATTTTAATTTATTTATATCTATCTATCTATCTATTTACCTATTACTCTAGCTCACGTCCATGTATTTATTTATCTGTCTATCCACACATGTATCTATTAATCTATTTATCCATCTACGTATCTCATATCTTCTATCTATCTATTTCACACTTTTTTAAAATTTATTATCTTTCCATTTTTCTATTACTTTCTAAATTTTTAATATTACAATATATTTCCTTATCCTTTCCATTTTTATCTTTAAAAAATAATGTAAAATTTTTCCCTTCTCTCTTTATCTATAATTATTTTAAAATTATTTATCATCTTATCTTTTCTATCAACTCAGCTTTCTACCTTTTATATTAATATATGTAAGTAGACGTATACTTAATTATGTTCTATCTATGTATTCATCCAATCCATCCATCCTACTCTTGTACCCTTGTAGCTCACATTTCGTATATATATAATTAGGCATAATGAGATCAGGGTCAACCATAATTCAAAATTTTCAATTTAACCACGTTTTCTAAGGTTAGGGTTTATAAAAAAAAAATGCACAGGCAAAAATCTATCTATCCCACCACCTATCTATCTAATATTAAAACAAACATATTTTTTATATATTTTTTTTTTTTACTATATTTACTCTATAAAAATATACATATATAAAAACCCCAATATTCGCTATATATATAAATTATATTATAATATAAAAATTTATATATATATTATATATAAAATATATAAATATAAAAAAATATATATTTTATATAGCGAATATTGTGCACTTTTTTTGGGTAAATCTAAAAAACTGAAAAAGGGTTTAAACACATTCTACACTTAGCAATTGTCCATAAATTAAAAATTTTTTTACATCTCCACCCCTACCTAAATATTTCCTAGTATTTTTTCCATGTATCAAGCTTAGGTTCATTATAGTCCCCCACAATGACTTTTTTGCACATTGTCCAAAAAATGTGTTTTTTCTCCCCCGCAACCTTGTGAGGATTAGCTGCAGCGACTTTTCCTATACACAATCAAGTGCAGTGTATGGAGCCTGTATTCAGGATTAGGAGCAATGTGACTTTAAAATTGTTTTCTTCTCTACGATCCCTGGTTTCTAGGATTGTTTAATTAGCAACTCTTGGTGCAATAGACTGAGCTCAAATCCGCTTTCCCTTTTATCGACCGCTTTACAATCCCCTTGTCCACCAAACTTAAATAAATTAATCCCAAAAGTTTAAAGTAAACTTTTTTTGAGTTTTATCAGAAGACCTGCCTGGGAGATAAAGTGAGTGGGATCTATCTATCATCTATCACTATCACTAACCCATCTTTATCTATCCCCAATTTATCTATCTATCTATCCCATATTTTTCTTTTCTTCTATCTATCTATATTTTTCTATCTACCTATTCTTTTATTATATATTTTTTTTTTTAACTAACTCTATCCATCACCCATTTTTATCTATCTATCCCATCTATCTATCTACTATATCTCTATTATCTATCTTTTTATCTATCTATCTTTCCATCCTCTATCTACTATTTATCTACTATTTTATTTTTTATCTACCTAAATCATTATTATTATTATGTATCTATTAACTAACTATCCATCACCTATCTATCTTTATCTATCTATTAACTATTATCTATTATCTATCTATCTATCTATCTATCTATCTATCTATCTATCTATCTATCTATCTATCTATCTATCTATCTATCTATCTATCTACCCATTATCTATCTGTCTACTATATGTTTGTAACTATATTATCTAGATGGATAGCTATGGATATATAGATATACAGATATGAGGCAGATATGAAATAGATACATAGACAGACATGAGATAGATATGTACTAAATCTGTATACAACATAGATATGAAATGGATAAATCGATAAGATATACATAAAATCTATAGACAGATACGAGATAGAGGTTATATGGATTTGAAATATATGGATAGATATCAGCTAGCTGGATTTGAGATAGATATGAAATATAGATAGATATGAAATAGCTCCTTTCCGTGGAACTCTCCACACATGATCTAGAACAGGAGGTGTCACCCACTTGTTGATCCGGCAGGCTTGCTCATACTGGCAGAAGGTCCGGCAGGCCGGGTCCAGTGACAGGTGCCCTCCAGAGCTCAGTGCTCTCCCCGCCGGGACAATCCAAGCATCCTCCTCCTCCTCCTCCTCGCACCAGAGTCTGTACTTGGAAAATTGTAGTCAAAACTCTCAAGGAAGGGAACAAAAAATTTTCTTATCTTTTTGGCCCTACCTATGAGATTTCCCATGCCAGAAAAAAGTGTGGAAAGCTGAAGCCAGTGCATCCCCTGTACTAATCAATGGTCGCAGCATGGACTCCTTCCCAGGGGAATAGACTTGTGAGTGGGCTCACAGCTGAGAGGTGGCTGCAGCAGCGGACGGAATGTGACACTAGCATCCCTGGCCTCTGGACGGTTTGGGAAGTTAAAGCACTGAGTACTTGGTCTCAACCTAGAAAAAATCAGGACAAGTGCAGCACTGGGGGGGGAGGGAAAGGCGCCCTGTGCCCACTTAGCGCTGCCCTGCTCTTCCCCAGTCCTGGAGGAGCGTGACGTCACACAGCCCTGGGGAGGGGCAGGATGATATTAATGATCTGTACCACCTAGAGGAAACCCTACATGATCCTGCTATATGCTGAGGGAGCCGGCCAGGTATAGTGTGTGCCCTCCTGCTGTGCCAGCTCACTGCTCACCTGGGCCCCAGCCTTCAGGGTACTTTTTGTGTTTCCTGTCCTGTCGTGCCACTGCCACGTTTTCATAGAAATTTGTGGCCAAGGTTTGACATCACAACACAGATTTCTATTTGGTGCTGTTTATTGCATGCCCCAGTGAGTGACTGCTGACCTTAGCTGAGAGGACTGGGACAGTATTGACAGTGCTATGGCACCGCCCACCTGTTGTAGCCCAAGTTCACAGCTCAACACTCACACACTCACTGTAGACTGCCTACACTTGTGTGCAAACCTTCTGTGTGATGTCTTGTGCCTGGACACTACATTATCTATCTATCCCCCTATCTACTATCTAATCTATCACTATCTATTTTATTGTTTCTATCTATCACTATCTAACTATCTATCTATCTATCCCTATCTAGCCATCATCTATCATCTTCTACAACTACTATCTATCACTCCATCTATCTATCACTACTATCTATCTATTCACTATCTATCATCCTATCCCATACTATCTATCTATCATCTATTACTATCTAACTTCTATCAATCCATCCATCCTTTTATTATCTATCTATCATCTATCAATTCCCCTCCATCATTCTATCTATCTATCCAAACCCATCTATCTATTATCTACTATCTATCTACTATCTATCTTCTATCATCAAAATTACCCCTCCATCCTTTTATCATACTATCCAACTACTATCTATCTATCTATCTATCTATCTATCTATCTAATCTATCCATCCATCCTTCTATCATCTATTACTTTAAAATCTACTAAAACTAAACTATCATCCATCTATCTCTCCATATCTATCTATCTATCTATTTTTCTATCTACTATCTACTATCTAATCCATCCTTCTATCTTCTAACTATCTAACTATCTTCCTTTTTCTATCATTTTTAAACTTCTATCTATCATCACCATCCACCATCCTTCTATCTATCTATCATCTATCTATACACTATCTTTTATCTATGTTTTTTCTACATCAAACTATACATGTATCTATCATCTCCTATCCCTATCTATCTATCTATTACATCTATCATTTTACTAGCTACTTCTATCTAGTGTTTTTTCTCTATCTATTTTTCCTACTCTCTATCTATCTATCTCTCTATCTACATCTTCTATCTATCT